>ML319297.1:0-12834 GCA_005239505.1 Nicotiana paniculata
GAAACACTTAAAAACCTTTAAAACTCGGACTTTACCGAAATAGGCACCCTGGCGTTAGGGGTCCAACGCCTGGCGTTTTGGGTCTAACGCCTGGCTAACGCCAGGCAACCCCTGGCGTTTTGGGTCTAACGTCTGGCTAACGCCAGGCACCCCCTGGCGTCTGGGGTCTAACGCCTGGCTGTCGCCAGGCTTGTCCCGGATCGCTCCTTTTCGACTCTTGCACGTATTTTCCGACGTTTATGCTCTCATTTAGCTCGGCTTCCATTTCCAACTCACCTGCACATTAAATAAACTCCATTAGGCACNTGCTTAAAATCATGAATTCTAGCCATGCATCAGTAGACATAGCAACTGTCTGAGGTAAACTGGTGCACACTGTCAATATCTGAGCAAGAGTCTCCTGAAGACCCGGAATAATAATAGGCACTGCCGGTGCCTGAGCCTGTCTCGCTAGAGCACCATCGGCGGGAACCTGATCCCGAGCTATAGGGGGATCCTGTGGTACTGTCCCGGCTACTGCACGGGCTGGTCCCCTAACTCCACCACGGCCTCGACCCCTTGTGGGTCTGGCTGGTGTCTGGTCACCCTGATCGGTATTGCGTGTCCTCACCATCTGTGAGAGAATGAAACAATAAGAGTTTAGATTTCAAGAACCAATAGATTGGCATGAAAGAATTCAAGAAACTGAGAGTTTTTCTAAAAGTTCTGCAGCCTCTCGAAGATAAGTACAGACGTTTCCGCACCAATCCACAAGACTCTCCTGAACTTGCTCATGACTGTTGAGTCCTATGTAACCTAGAGCTCTGATACAACCTTGTCACGACCCCAAATCCTAATAGGTCGTGATGGCGCCTATCGTGGAACTAGGCTAGCCAACCATCACATAACTACCCATTCGTTCTATTATAATGTTTCAATAATCAATAACAAGCAACAACAAAGCATAAAATAATTTCTTTAAGTCTTTACGCCCCAATAATAATCTAACATTCTAAACACTCCTCCCAAGACTGGAGTCAATGATCACGAGCATCTAAGAAATAAAACTAACTCTGCTAATATCTTAATCAATGTCTATGAAATAAATACTAATACTAATAAAGGAAGGGAAATGGGGAAGCTGTGGACGCTGACAACTACCTCGAAATTCGTAAGCTGCTGACTACAAACAAAGACAGCTACTACTCCGAACCGGTACCTGTATCTGTGAACAGAGGCACAGGGAGTAATGATGAGTACGCCAACTCAGTAGTAATGAAAATAAATCACAGTCTGAAAAATACGAAACACACAACACAGATACACCAATTCACAAAAAAATAATAAAACACCAAGTTACCATAAAGTATTCATCAAATACATAAGTTCGAAAACCAATTTCCAGAAATCCTTTGAAACAAGTATAATTTCAATATATCTCAGTAAATTCTCAGTAAAATCGGTCTAAAAAAAACTAAGTGAATCACTGTCAAAAACTCAATAAAATCATCATAAATCTGCCCCTCGGGCCATAATCATCTCTCATAACATTTCCCTCACCACCTCACCATCACTCAGTATCAGCCCAGCGAGCAACCTCAGTGTCACTCAGTATCAGCCCCGCGGGCATCACTCACACTCAGTAGGTACCTGTGCTCACTAGGGGTGTGTACAGACTCCGGAGGGGATCCTACAACCCAAGAGCTATAACAAGCCACATCATGGCATAAATCACTCACAATATTGGCCCGCGGACTCACTCAGTTAGGCACTCTCAACATGCCACTCGGGCCATCATTATAACGGGTTCTCAACCCAACACAGTGTTTCATTTTTCAAGAAATAATAGCAAAATACTCTGAGTGTCAAAAAAATTATCAAGAAAAGACTGAATGGAAATCATAACATATCAAGTGAGGAAAATAGTAAAAACAGCCCCCAATGGGTAAACAGATCGGCACTAGGCCCCAAACATGGCTTGGAGCCCAAATTATATAAAAATATAACAATACTACTAAGCATAGGCTTTAAAATCGGGTTCGCAACTCAATAGTTGCCTAAAAACGAATATATTTTCAAATTTCCAATCTTTGCATTCCAAAATCCGTGAAAGGATGCAAGTCCGGGGTTTCATACCCTCAGGACAGGATTTAAAGACATTACTTACCTCAAACTAGCCCGAAAAGCTACTCTGCAACCCGCTTGCCTCTCGAATCAACTTCCGAGCGCTCCAAATCTATAAAGATCAGATCTTTATCATCAAATTATGCTAAAGAACTTAATTCCA
Organism: Nicotiana paniculata; assembly: GCA_005239505.1. Taxonomy (NCBI): domain Eukaryota; kingdom Viridiplantae; phylum Streptophyta; class Magnoliopsida; order Solanales; family Solanaceae; genus Nicotiana; species Nicotiana paniculata. The sequence goes on from ML319297.1 coordinate 2,267, forward strand.
ATTGCAAAGTACCAACTTTAGCATAAAACTCGAATTTTAGCCAAAATCCGACCCCCAGGATCGCGTCTCGGAACTCGAAAAATTTTATACCAAAATGTTCTTCATCATCTAACTAGTCCGTACATATAAAGAACACTAAACTCGGAGTTCGTTTGACCCCTCAAATCGACCCCTAAAGTCTCATAATCTAAAGCCCTAACTCTACCTTTTTCTACTGATTTTCATGAATTTAACACTAATATTAAGGTCTTTAATCACCTACAATAGAGCTAATGAATCCAAAAATCTTACCTCAATGATGCACCAACGTTTTCCTCTTCAAAATCCCTCAAAAACCTCGGAACCCGCACAACAATGGTGGAAAAAGGGTTAAAATTTGTGAAGTTTCCTTTTTATACTTTCTGCCCAGGTATTTCCGCACCTGCGGCCTTATTAGCGCACCTGCGGACTCGCACATGCGGTCAAATCAACCGCACCTGTAACTTTTCATTAAATCGATCAAATTTCGCAACTGCAGCTCCACTTCTGCACCTGCGACCTCGCAGGTGCGCTCAAGTTTCCGCATCTGCGATGCTCTCCTGGGTTGGCTCAATCTCGCACCTGCGGAGCCTTCTGCACTCCTGCAGGCCCGCACCTGCAATCAAACCTCCGCAGGTGCGGAAACAACAGTGAATTCACACCAGCAGCTATTTGCTGCAAATTTCCAACTCCGAACTTCTCGTTAACCATCTAAAATCAATCCCGAGCCCCTCGGAACCCCAACCAAATATACCAACATATCGTATATGATCATTCAAACTTAGTTACACTCCCGAAATACTAAAAATAACATTAAAATACCAAAATCACATCAAATTCAAGCCTAAGAACTTTGAAATTTCTAAAATCCACCAACGAGGCCGAAACTATCCAAAACAACTCGGATTGACCTGAAATTTTGCAGACATATCCAAATGACATTACGAACCTGTTCCAACTGTTAGAATTCTATTTTGACCCCGATAGCCTAATTTCCACTGCCGATCGGAAATTACCAAAAACTAACTTTCGCCAATTCAAGCATAATTCTACACCGGTCCTCACAAAAATATTCCAAACACATTCCTAAGTCCCAAATCACGTAACGATGCTATCCGAGCCATAAAATACGCATTCCGATGTCGTTTACCAATAAGTCAACTCTCAGTTGACTTTTCCAACTCTAAGGCTATTTTTAAAGACTAAGTGACTAAATTCTCATTATAATTATTCCGATTCCGAGCCTACCAACTCTAACACATCAAGAACAGTTTAACCAAGCTATGACGAGGCAATAACAGTAAATATAAATGCAGATTCTACGTAACGACCGACCGGGTCGTTACAACATGTTCTTTACTCGACCTCCACATTAGTCCTACTTAAGACACCTCGCCATTAAGCCATGGTCGACTTAATCCTCGACCACGCTCATTACAACTATTAAATCCACTCCAAATTTTGACCAACATAGATTCAACACAATTAAATGTTCAAGCAAAAGGGTGTCAATTGACACCTCTTAGGCTAAGGTGGCTCATGTTAGATGTTTGTCCTGATTTTCTTACGATGTTTGATTTTCCTATCTCTTGAAGGAAGCATAATATATTTACAATAATTGATTTTATCCTTTGTGAAAAGAAAAATATAATTCTTTAATATTTAAATGATTTTGGACTTCTATAAATTGAGGATTATTCCTTTTCATTTAGTAGCATCCATAATGTAGCAATAAGAGGTTTGAGAGTCTTATTTAGGGGGAGAGTTTTTAGGATAACTGTTAGCCCATGACTTGAGTGTACCTCTTTGTGATATTATTCTCTTGATATTTTATATTCTTTTTTATATGGTATATAGCTCGTCTCCGCTTGTGGATGTAGGTCAATTGACCGAATTACGTTAAGTATTTGTATCCCAATTGTTATATTTCTCTTTTGTTATCTCATTTATCGTTGTTAAAGATTTGCTTTACTGACTTTCGCATGAATGATATATGATTTTTTCGACCTAATAGCTCCGTCAGTGAATATGCTAACTTGAAAAGTAGAGTAATACTCTACTATAACTAGTTAAATTGCACGACTTCGATTAAAAAAAAATTCACTGTCAATGAATGTAACTTCAACCCTTTGTCTTACTAGTAAATTTACATATATGAAGAAAAATTGAGAATCCTTGCTTCCGAATGTTTTGTGCTTGTATTTTCCTCTCAAAGTAGCATCTTCCCTTCAAAAATAAGTTTAGACTTCTTTTTATACGAGTTGAGGGCGTGTAGGGCCGAAAAACCTTATTCCGAGCGAAGTGAGAAAAGTCCTTGCCACCCAGTGTCTAGGGCAGGGCGTCGCCCTAGGTTGTGCCAAAAAAACATTTGCATCTGTTTTTCGTGCCCCAGGCAGAGCGATGCATCGCCTGGGCACTTTTTCTGCTTTCTCCTTTTTTGCATCAAATCGTGCACTTTTATCTCACATTGCTTTCGGATGACTCCTACACATAAAAATATCACGAATTAGCATAAAATCATTGCATGACACATACAATTTTCACTAAATATGAGTACAATGCGAGATAATATGCATATAAATACACATACTTAAGCCAAATATCAATCTACATATACAATTAATTTCAATCCTTTCCCTCAACGACAATATAATCCTACAATATATGGATATGACTTATACATGTATTAATTAAAAGATAAATTAAAATTACAAAGTGAAAGTTCAAAAAATAAATTTTAAAAATTGAAAGAGTCAGGTGACAGATCGATTACCACATCAATCAGTTTCTTTAGTTGATTGGTAACACCACTTACCCTATTATACCAAACAGATATCCATCAAAAAGAATACATTACTACCATTTTTAGGGCTATTCTGACTACTCAAAAAAGGACCACAATTTTTACTATTTTTCCAAATTATTTGCTGCCAAAAACAATTAAAAGTTGTACCCTATGACAAAAGCAGTTTCTACTTAAAAAGACAAAAGCAATTTCCGAATTCAGCCATTTTTTCCTCCTCCATTCTTTTAAAAAGTTTCTCCATATAATGATTTGATGATGCAGTGAAGAGATATGTTGATAAAGTTATATTAATTTCAAGCATGAATAAACCGTATTTTTAGAAATTTTTATCAAATTTTTATGACATGTCGATGAAATTAACCCGGTTCAGTCAATTGTGTGGATAATTCATTAGGGAAAGTTGTTTTTAAGCTGTTCAATTGTTTTGCAAATCGTTACTTATGGTCCTTATGATATTTCATGAGCTTAGAGTACTAATTATTTGAAAAGACATAAATATAACCCCATGTATAGGAAATTCCATACATGTTTTAGAATAGAAGCGAAAATAAGTTTTAAAAACTGGATGTTGAGTGAGGTTTGCTTTAATGATAAATTAGAAGTTCAACCGACATAAAGAATATGGGGTCGTTTGGTAGGATATATTAGCTAAAATATTATATGCAATAGCTTTATGCATTAATAATATTTTGTTTGGTATATTTTTTAAACTTATGAATTATTAATGGTACATTATCATATGCATAAGAAACCATGATATTAACAATACAATGCGTTTTAATGCATGCATTAACTTAGTTAAAGATAAAACTGTCCTTCAAATTTTATGCTTGATTAAAATATATATTATATTAATGTGGGTTTGAAATAATTAAAGAAAGTGAGAAATAAAATTATATCCCTAGTAAATAAATAAATACTTAGCATTTTTTTTTTATAAATAAATATTAAGTTCTATACTACAATATAGGTAGATAAATTAAATAATTTTTTAAAACCTTTTTCATATAAAAATATTACTCAACATATGTTTCTTTTAAAAGGATAAAGTGATGGACTGGTTATCGGGGTATTTTTGTAAACAAACAATTCTTTTAGAAATTGTGCAATGCTTTAATACATCAAACCAAACAATGGATAAGAAATATGTCAGCATAATTAATGTCAGCATTACTAATACACCATATTCAACATTATTCTTATACACTCCACCAAACAACCCCTAAGTGAGAACATGCACGATTGACCTTTCCGATTAATTTATTACTTTTTACTTTACTCAGGCAGTGAGGGTTTCGCCGAAAGTGTTCAACCTTTAAACAAGTCAATAATTTTTTTTTTTTATTGATGAATGACCAAAATATAATTTGTAGAGAGCTTATGTTGAAGAATTTTTGTAAAACTTGACTTTTTAACGATAAAATTTATTTAAGAGATACCTTTTAGTTAAAAAAAATTACTTTTAAGATTAGTTGTTTATTTCTACAAAAAATTTAAGTTTTAAATATTATTTTATTAGGAAATTTTTTAGATTGAAAAAAGAATCAAATAGACCACACATGGTGGTCTCTGTTTAGTTTTGACAAACAAAATGGGCAGAATTTTAAACCCGTGAATAACATATCACTTTGATCACCTTGAACCGTTGGATTACCGCACTCAACTGTATCAAGGGTGTATAAATATACTATATAACTATCTAAAGTAGTATTTAACTTACACACACATAATAATTTTTCCGGCAAAGGGCATGCGCTTGACCACCCTTGGCATAGGGTGACTACGCCACAGTACTCAGGTGATGAAGTTTATGAAGAGAAGCTTGGAGCAACAGTAAATTATCTTTATATAACATATAATTCATTAGTTCGAACGTTGAAAATAGTCATTAATACTTTTATTAAAATATATTATCTAAGTTACACTTTTTAAAATGCGATCCTTTCCGAACCTTGTAAGAATACAAAATATTACGTATATCGATCTACCCTTTAAGGCGATGGTATTGATACGGGGGAAGAAGGGAGAGAAATCGAACAATCTGAATGGTGTCAGTTGGTGTACGTGCCTCTTTTGATTTAACAAAAGGAAAATGACAGGGGGGAATGAAAAGATGTTTCTACTAATATTATTTGTCTATTTGGTCCCATTCTCTGTGCCATCACACGTGAGGAAGGGTCTATATTTCAGTACCCTACCCTCAATTACTCGTTGGTTATTTTGGATTTTCTGTTTTGTAATTTACAGAGGGTTACAATGGGCAATTGGTTGAGTTATATGTTTCTAATGACCCAAAAGGTCATTTTGTGTAAATTTAATAAAAATTATATATCGAGGTTACGAAAGCCTCCGTTAATCTCACATCGATGTGCGTGCGCAGTCCGGACGCGTAGCCGGGAAGCCTTTATGTGGAAATCTGTTAAACAGTTGAATTTATGATAATTAATGGAATAAAGTTGATTTTGGTGAACATTTTTGGTAAACGGATCCGGACCCGTGATTTGACGATCCCGGAGAGTCCGTAGGAAAATATGGGACCTGGGCGTATACCCGGAATCGAATTCCGAGGTCCCAAGTCCGAGAAATGAATTTTTAAAGAAAATTATTTTCTGAAAATAATAAAGACTTTTAAAAATGAACTTTGATGTGAAATCTATGTTACAGAGCCCGTATTATGGTTCCGGAGCCCGGAACAGGTTCAATATGTGTTATGTGAGTTATCTGTAAATTTTGGTAAGAAACAGACATGGCTTGACGTGTTTCAGATCAAAAATGGAAAATTTGATAATTTATGAAATTTGAGGAAATTCTATGGATTTTTGAGTTTAATTCATTGTTTTGATGTTATTTTGGTGGTTTAATTACTCGAATAAGTTCGTAGGATGATTTTGAAGGCGTATGTATATTTGGTTTGAGCACCGAGGGCTTGAGTGAGTTTCGGGTAGGTGTCCGGGTGCAAAAGAGTTAGAAAAATCTGGTGTTCTGATGTTCTGTGATTTACTCTCCGCGACCGCGGTGTAATTCACGCAATCGCGATGTGCTTATGGCTGGGGGTGGGAAATTACCTACGCTAACGCAGTGCCTGGGTTGCGATAGCGGAGCCTGGGGGCAGTGCTCTACGCGATCGCGAAGGGCCACACGCGAACGCGTAGTGCAAATGCGGGCTGGGGGCTGCTGCTATTTTGCCCACTGCGAACGCGACCTCCGTGTCGCGATCGCGATAACCTGTGTTGGTATACTCTGTGATCACAATCCCTTCTTCGCGATCGCGATCGCGATGGTCTAGGTTCAGTACTCTGCGCGATCGCAGGAGACATGTCGCGATCGCGTAGGTCATTTTTCCCCAGCTATTTAAAGTTTTCAAAACAGAATCCCATTACGAGATTTTCATATTTTTCACCATCTCTTTCTTCTCCAAAACCCCATAGCCGATTTCCAAGCTGCTCTTCCTCCATAACCACTTAGGTAAGTAATTTTAACTCTAATTTCTTTCATTTTCTTCATCAATCATTAGATTCTAGGCCTAAACACATGGAATCAAGGGTAGAAATTGGGAGTTTTGGGTAGAGTTAGGGCTTTTATAAATTTTGGGAATTCAACCTCATTTGGGGTCGGATTTCAAAACAAATTGTATATTCGAGTTCATGGGAGAATGGGTTATCGGGTTTTGGTCCGAACCTTTGAGTTTGGACCAAGCGGGCCCGGGTCGAATTTTGGTAGTTTTGGAAGAATTATGGGAAATGTATAATTAGGCTTTGGGATTGAGTTATTGAATAATTATTGATGTTATTAAGTCAATTATGTCTAGGTATTATCGTTTCGGAGTCGGATTCAAGAGGAAAGGCCGTGATTGAGGCTTGACTTGCATTCTTGGAGCAGAGGTAAGTGTTTGGTCTAACCTTAGCTTGAGGAATAGGTGTAGATTCTTATATGCTATGTGTAATTCATGTCCAACGTATAGGTGAGGTGACGGGTACCTATATGTTGTGGTCAAGCATGCCCCTAAGTCGAATTTTGATGAGTTATTTAATGTCTTTGATATTCTCTGTGTTGTGAATTATCGGGAACCTTGGAAGTGGTACCTTGAGGTTACTTCATGACGTAGCAAGTTCTTGATTATGTGTTCGGTTGAGGGTTTTACTGTTGATATGATACTTCTGAGTGAGATTGGTTATAGCTGAGTCCCTTGCCGGGACAATAGAATTGTGTTGATTATGTCTATACATTTGAAATGTCGTATTGTTAAACTTTCATAACAATTGTCGTTTTTATATTCATCATGCACGAGGGAACATTCTGTGCCGATGATTATTATTTATGCACGAGGGAACATTTCGTGCCGATGATTATATTATTTATGCACGAGGGAACATTCCGTGCCGAGTGATTATTATTTATGCGCGAGGGAACATTCCGTGCCGATGATTATATTTATGCATGAGGGAACATTCCGTGCCGATTGATTATTATTGATGCACGAGGGGATATTCCGTGTCGAGTCATTATTATTTATGCGCGAGGGGAAATTCAGTGCCGTGTGATTTTGAGGCTATAAACGAGGGGTCATGCCGTGTTTTTCTCCTGTCTATTTTACTTGTTCGGGTTGATATTTCCTGTCTTACTTCTACATTTCCGTTAGTACTTGATTCTACTGTTTTAGCAAGTGTTTCCCCTCTTATCCCCAGCATGTTCTTCCCCGTACTGTATTCTTGTTTATTTTCTGCTATAGTATTGAACTGCACAGGTACAATTAGTCGTCGTGTCCTAGCCTCGTCACTACTTCGCCGAGGTTAGGCTCGGCACTTACTCAGTACATGGGGTCGTACTGATGTTACACCTGCACTTCTTTATGTTGTACAGATTTCGCAGCCAGACCCAGTGGACATCGTTAGGGGGAGTGTCCTTCAGTCCATTCCAAACGATATCGAGGTAGTTCCACCTGCGTTCGTGGATCTCGGCGTCACTGTCTATCTTTCATTCTGTCATCTATGTGTTTCCAGACAGATATATCATTTTATTTCAAACTGTTGTTTTTAGCCAAATCTTAGACTGGTTCGTGAGGTTGTGACTCCACTTCTGGGTTTTGTACTTAACGGGATTTCATTGTTATTAGCTATTGTTATTTAGATTTATGTTAATGCTTCCGCACTTCATCTGAATTATCTAGTCGGTGTTTGTTATTTTCACTTGTTAATAAATCAATCCAGTTAACAACGTTGGGTTGCCTAGCGGGTGCAACGTTAGACGCCATCACGGCCTGAAGGTGGAATTTTGGGTCGTGACAAGTTGGTATTAGAGCACTAGGCTGCTTAGGTCTCACAACTCACGGACAAACTTGGTAGAGTCTGAGGGATCGGTACAAAGACGTCTGTACTTATCCCCCAGAGGCTGTAAAGTTAGGAATAACTTCACTTTTCTTCTTTCCTGTCGCCCGATTCTCCTGTTGCAGCTCCTACGAGGGGCCGAGACCGAGGCTGTATTAGAGGCCGAGGCAGGGGCAGGGCACAACCCAGGGCAGCAGCCCCAGTAGAGGACCCACAAGTAGACTTTGCCGGTGAGGTTCCTACTCAGACAGTTCCAGTTGAACCATCTCAGGTCCCAGAGGGGTTCTGTTAGCCCATGTCACTGAATGGGTTTTGAAGATTGACAAATATTGACAAGTTGAACCAGGTCCATCAAAGCATACACACCTGAACGGAGCAGTTGGCATAAGAATCGTACAAGCATAGAAGATATCAGTGATTGTTGAGTATCAAATAACTAAGAGGATGTCTCCTAATACGAAAAGATTGCAAACTGATGAAGAGAATAGAAGTTGAATTCAGCAAGGACAAAAATGAAGGAAGGAAGTTGAGTTTGATAAGAACTTGTTCTCCCAGGTAGAATCGGACCAGAACTCAACAACTGACTTTATAAATACTCAAAGTATTACTTCTGAAATTCACGACACAAAGACGCACTAAGACTAAATTGAATCAAGTTCTGTCAGCAAGATTCCCAGGATATTTGCAAGCAGAAGTATTGTGCAAAGGCTACAGTTCAACTAGAAGAAACAGTTCCATTGTTTATCATTGAGTCTAGTTGGTTGTTGTAGGAGTTTTAACATTGTATCTTTTCAGCTTTCTTAGAAGAAAATTGTAATAGGTACACACTGTTCAAGTTAGAGTTCGCTTGAAGTCTGTTGAAATTAGCTAGAGGATAGTTGATACAAAGAGGATTAGAGTTAGTCCTAGGATTACAAAAGAGTTTATTTTGTAAGTCCGTTTGGCTCAAAGTGTTTAGTGAAGTGTTTGAGCAAATCCTACTGAGGAGTAGGTCGTGGTTTTTTTACCGTTTGAGCCAGGTGTTTTCCACGTAAAATATATGTGTCTTTACTTTTATTGCTTTATTATTCCGCAAATAGTAGTAAGTAGTACACCAAGAAGAACCAGGTTCTTCTTATTCGACATCACTCGAAAATTGAGTACTGCACAATTAACTTATAATATTGTGTAGTATTGAAGTCTAAAACATCAATTGATATCAGAGCAGGTTATCCTTGAAAAGGCTAACACCTTGGAAAAGATTAAGATGAGTGCACCACCTAGGAACTTGGAAGGTCAATCAACTGCAAGGCCACCACTCTTTAATGGCCAGTACTATTCCTGGTGGAAGAATAGAATGAAGGACCACCTTATTGGAGAGGACTATAAACTCTCGGACATAGTCACTGATGGACCACTTGCAACAATGAAGAAAACTGCTGAAGGTGTAGATGTACCTAAGACTAGGGCTGACTGCACGGCTGAAGATCTGAAGAAATGGGAGAAGAATTCCAAAGCAAACAAGTGGCTAGTGTGTGGATTAGGACCAGATGAATACAGTAGAATCCAAAGTTGCACCACTGCCAAGGAAATCTGGGATACTCTAGAAGTAGCCCATGAAGGAACAACTCAAGTGAAGAGTTCTAGAGGTACACTAATATACTCTCAGTATGAAAACTTTACTATGAAAGAAGGAGAGACAATTCAGGAAATGTACACAAGGTTCACAACCTTGACAAATGAACTCAAATCTCGTGGAAGAATCATACTTGAAGAAGACAATGTAGAAAAGATCTTGACAAGGGTCTGCCTATCTCCTGGGAAAGCAAGATCACTGCTATCCAAGAATCCAAAAATATGGCATCCCTTAGACTGGATGAGTTGATTGGAAACCTCACTTCTTAAGAACTCGGAAGGCAAACCATGAAGATGGATTCCTCAAAGAAGGAGATAAGTCTAGCACTGACGATCACTGAGGGAGCTGATCTGGAGGAGGATGAGATGGCCATGATAACCAAAGAATTCAGAAACTTTCTCATGAGGAAGAAGGGCATCTCTAGGGGAGGAAACTTCAATAAGGCAAAGGCACCAGAAAGGTCAGCTAATGAGGGATGCTATAAATGTGGTAAGACTGACCACTCATTAAAAACTGTCCTCAGTGGGAAGTAGAGTGGAAAAAAAAAAGATATGGGAGAAGGAACAGAAGGAAGGAACAGGTTCAACCCAAGACAAACACAACAAAGGCAACGGTTGTTGCTTGGGGGAAAGTTCAGATGAAGAATCAGAAGATGGTGAGACAGAAGATCAGGCTCTCATGGCAATTGGAGAATCTGATGAGGAGACTTATGAAGAACCAGAGGTAAGTGTCTCAAAACTTAAAACTAAAATAAAGTTTTTATCTAAGGAGAAACTCTCTGAGTTGCTACTTGACTTCATAGATG
>ML319299.1:0-198226 GCA_005239505.1 Nicotiana paniculata
CGATTTCTGGCCGAACTGGGGACCTGGCGTTTGGACCCATAGGGCTAACGTTTCAGCCCTAACGCCTGGCTAACGCCAGGGTAGGGCTGGCGTTTCAGCCCTAACGCCTGGCTAACGCCAGGTAGGGCTGGCTGTTTGGCTATGTCGCCCGGCTATCGCCCGGGTGTCTCCTTTCACGTATTTTTCGACGTATTTGCATCATTTTAGCTCCGTTTCCATCTCCACTTCACCTACACATGAAATAAACTCCATTAAGCACATAACAAGTGTATTTTTATCATTAATGCGCATAAAATGTAAGGTATATCACATGTTAAACTATGCAATTTAGTCTCGCATCACATCCCGTAGTCCTTTCCTCATCTGTCCCGTGGATCTCTCGGGATACCATCCCGTAGTCCATCATATGTATATCCAAAGGATCTCCCGGGATACCGTCCCGTAGTCCTTTCCTCATCTGTCCCGTGGATCTCTCGGGATACCATCCCGTAGTCCATCATATGTATATCCAAAGGATCTCCCGGGATACCGTCCCGTAGTCCTTTCCTCATCTGTCCCGTAGTCCTTTCCTCATCTATCCCGTGGATCTCTCGGGATACCGTCCCGTAGTCCATCATATGTATATCCGAAGGATCTCCCGGGATACCTTCCCGTAGTCCAACTATCAATGCGCAGGGGGATCTCCCGGGATATCGTCCCGTAGTCCCAAAGTAAATATGTAGGGGGATCTCCCGGGATACCGTCCCGTAGTCCCTAGGTAAATATGCAGTGGAATCTCCCGGGATACCGTCCCGTAGTCCCAAAGTAAATATGCAGGGGGATCTCTCGGGATACCGTCCCGTAGTCCCAAAGTAAATATGCAGGGGGATCTCCCGGGATATTGCCCATAGTCCCAAAGTAAATACGCAACCATAACAAGAAGACATTCAGAAATAGAGTGAAAAAACACAAGGCAACAAGTAGTTCTAGCCTAACATGCTTCACGTAGTACAATTAAAGCAACTTAAGCAAATAGGCAATTCAAGTCAACTAGGCATGCTTTTTTAAACTAACATAGGCTATAATTGCAAGTAGAATAAAGCAGGTAAGAAAGAAACTCAGTCTAAATATTCAAAGTAAAACCGTATTTTCAACAATTAGCACAAGTACGCGCTCGTCACCTCAGGTACAAGGCATTCAATTACCAAATATCGCATCCTAAGGGGAAAGGTCCCCCACACAAGGTTAGACAAGCCACTTACCTCGAACCGACTCAATGTCAACTTGAAACCACATGTTTTCCACGAGTATCCGACTCCAAATGGACCAAATCTATACAATTCAATTACATATCGAAAATAACATCTCATGCAACAGATTATACTGTTTAATTCAAGCTAAGGCACGAAATTATGTAAAATGACCAAAATGCCCCTCGGTCCAACGACTCGGAATCGGGTAAAAGTTATATGTTCCAAACCCTTATTCACTCACGAGTCTAACCATATGAAAATCTCTCAAATCGGAGGTCAAATACCCAATCAAACCCCCAATATTTGGTCTAGGAAGTTTCTTCCAATTTTCCCCAATTTCAAATCAAAAACCTCGAATTTAAGGGTGAAATTTAAGATTAGGAACATGGAAATTAGCCTAAGATTTTTAGAAATCACTAACCTCGAATACCCAATCGAAAATCTCCACAGGAATTGCCTCTCCCGAGTTCTCAAAATTCTAAAATGGTAAAATGACAAAAACGTCAAATTTTTAGAATATCAACATGGATTTTCGCACCTGATGTGCCTAACTTCGCACTTGCGATACCGCACCTGCGGAAAGGGAATCGTAAGTGCAGACATTACTAAAATCCCCAGGGGTCGCACCTGCGGTCGCTTGGTCGCACCTGCGGTCCACACCTGCAACCACTGACCAGGCTGCACAGGCATCGCACCTGTGATGGAGGACTCCGCTCCTGCAAGCTCGCACCTTCGGAAAGGTCCTCGCAGGTGCGGAACACCAAAAGGGAGATCAGTTCAGCAGTAGCAAAATTTCTTCTCACCCGTTAAGCATCTGAAACAACCCCGAGGCCCCCGGGACCTAAACGAAAACCACCTACCAACTTTAACACCTTATTTGAACTAGGTCGAGCCTTAAAAACACGTCTCATAACATCAAAATATTCAAATATGCATAGATTCAAGCCTAAGAACTTAAGAAAATTCCAGAATTTACATCCGACGCCGAAACATGTCTAAACTTATCCGAATGACCTCAAATTTTGCACACACATCCCAAATGACATGACGGAACTACTGAAACTTCCGGAATACCATTCCGACCCTCGGATAAAAAATTCACTATCGGACCGGAAACTCCAAAAATTCAAACTTCGGCATTTCAAGCCTAAATGAGCTACGGACTTCCAAAATACATTCCGAACGCGCTTCCAACCCCGTAATCACCTAACGGAGCTAACGGACCATCAAATTTCCAATCTGAGGCCGTCTTCACACTGCTCCGACTACAGGCAACTTTCCAACACTTAAGCTCTCATTTATAGACTATATGTCCCAAAACTCTCCGAAACCCAAAACTGAATGTCCCGGTAATTCAGTTAAGCAGAAATAGACTTAGGGGAAACAGTTAACAGGGGATAGGGGCGTTAATTCTTAAGACGATCGGCTGGGTCGTCACACATTATCTTCTATGGGGTAAGTTATTTTCACTTGTTGTGAATTAAATACATGAAATACATGTGGATTTAAACAAGAAATTTTGTACAAATTTGGTATTTTAAGAAAAACTTAGAAATTGGTATTTTTGGGTTGACAAAATTGGACATGAAATTTGGAATAAATTATATATTTGAGTTCGTGGTGCTATGGTAAAGTTTATTGTAACGACCCGGTCGGTTGTTTTGAGCTCTAGCGCGTCGTTCAGCCATTTGAGGTCATGAGCAGCTTCGTTGCAGGTGTTATGACTCGTAGGTGTGGTTAGTGTTGAACTTCGGGAAGTTCGGAGTCAAATTGGAAGGAAAATTCTCATTTAGTAAGGCTTAAGTTGGAAGAATTGACTAAGATTAGAATTTTGAGTAAACGACCTCTGAATCAGGATCTGAAGGTTCCAGCAGGTTCGTATGATGATTTCGGACTTGGGCGTATATCTGGATCGGGTTTTGGATAAACCGGGAGCGTTTCAGCGTATATTGTGGAAGTTAGTATTTTAGAAGAATTTTATAAGTTTGGGTTGGAAGGCATCTCAGTGTTATATAGGTCCATTTGGGATTCCGAGTCTGGGAATAGCTCCGTATGGTGATTCTGGAGTTGGGAGCGCGATCGGAAGTGAATTCGGATGTCCGGAAGTCATTTGGCTAAAGATAGAAATTTGAAGGTTTTTGAGAAGTTTGACCGAGAGTTTGACTTTTTGATATCGGGGTCGGATTCCAATAATGAAAGTTGGAGCAGGTCCGTAATGTCTAATATGAATTGTGTGCAAAATTTGGGGTCAATCGGACGTGATTTGATAGGTTTCGGCATCGGATGTAGAAGTTTCAAATTTCAAGTTCATAAAGCTTGAATTGGAGTGCGATTCATGATTTTGACGTTGTTTGATGTGATTTGAGGCCTCGAACGAGTTCGTATCATGTTTTGGGACATGTTGGTATAATTGATTAAGGTCCCGAGGGTCTCGGGTTGATTTCACAAGGTTAACGGAATGGGTTTCGGACCAAAATATTTGCTGAAAATTCTGCAGCAAATCTGTTTTGGGACAGTAATTTATGCATCGAAGAGCTAACTTTGAAAGAATATATATAGGAATCTATAAGATATCCAAAAATTTGAAAAAATTATAGCCTTAGATCTTGAAGTCTAGTTTTCAGAATATTAAACCATTTGTCATTTGGAGTTTTGCGCAAAACGTTATGACCGATTGAAAATGGCTGGTGGAGCAGTTTCGCCAAAATTTTCTGATGCATGGAGCCGACTTTAGAAGCTCATATGTCGGAATATATAAAGAGTTATATGGTGTACAACCTATCAAATTAAATATCTTAGAGTCTAGTTTCTAAATATTCAAACCGTTTGTTATTTGGATATTTTTACAAGGAGTTATGGGTGTTAACAGAAGGTATTCAACAAGGGAAAATTGCAATAGGATGTGCAACCTACACAGCACAAGCGCAAGGTACAACTCAATGAAGCATGGGCAGATTGTTTTAAACACGAATTTTGGCCCATTTCTTTCATTTGGCTTGGATGGTTTTGGAGAGCTCAAGGAGGGATTTTCACCAAGCAACACAAGGTAAGTGATTTCTTCCCATTTTTGAATTAAATATGTGATCTTACATGGATTTCGACATGGAAAATTTGTATAAATTTGGGATTTTTGGGGAAGACTTAGAACTTGGAATTTTGGACTTTTACCATGAACTTGAGCATGAAAATTGTAACAAAACGTATATTTGAGTTAGTAAAGTTATGGGTAGAATTTTTCTTCGAGAAATTTTGGAATCCGGGCACGTGCGCATGAGGGCATTTTGGTCAATTCCTTGAGCGGAGATGGGAGATTATATAATCTGAATTTTTAACAAATATTTGAGTATATTTTCATTGGTTTATCATTATTTGGATAGTTTGGGGGCGTTGCACATCCATTGAAGTCGACATAGAGGCTTGGAAGCCGGGTATGAATCTTCGGGCGAGGTGAGTCTCCTTTCTAACCTTGTAGGAAGAAATTGTCCCCATAGGTGTTCTATGTGCGGTGTGTAATTGTTTTGGGGGCTACGTGCGTACAAAGTGACGAGAGTCTGTACGTAGCGACTATTATATCATGTCGGGTAGGTTTAGGTCTCACGAGCATGCCATTACGTGCCTTATGTGTATCTTTAGCCAAACTTTGAGTTGCTTATTATCTTTGAACCAGTATGGTTATTATCTTTGAACTAGTATGTAAATGGTACAGAGTTGCCTCTGAATTTCCAGTGAATTAACCCTTGTTACAAGTATAGCCTCTACTGAGCTTATTGATAAATCTGATATATATATAGATATATATATACACACACACACACATATAAGAGTCAGCACTCGAGTCGTAGGTATGATTAACGATCGAGGGAAGCTTTATGTTAATTATATATAAGAGTCAGCACTCGAGTCACACGTATAATTCGCGATCGAGGGAAGCTTTATGGTATTTATATATAAGAGTAAGCACTCGAGTCGCAGGTATGATTCGCGATCGAGGGAAGCTTTATGGTATTTATATATAAGAGTAAGCACTCGAGTCGCAGGTATGATTCGCGATCGAGGGAAGCTTTATGGTATTTATATATAAGAGTAAGCACTCGAGTCGCAGGTATGATTCGCGATCGAGGGAAGCTTTATGTTAATTATATATAAGAGTCAGCACTTGAGTCGCAGATATGATTCGTGATCGAGGGGAGCTTTATGTTAATTATGTATAAACGTGTTAGCACCCAAGTCACAGGTATGATTCGCTAGCGGGGGAAGCTTTATGATTAATTTGTAAGAATGCACTTATGGGACGGGCCGTTTGATCCTCCGCAGTGCACAGTTTATCTTTATTGTTGGTTCGGGCAGAACGACCCTCGGCATATATACATATTGTCACGACCCCAAATCCTAACCGGCCATGATGGCGCCTATCGTGGAACTAGGCTAGCCGACTACCACGTGTTCACAATTTCTTTTGAAAATCCCATTTAAGTTTCAAGCATTTCATAACAATATATAGAAAGTTTCTTAATATGATAGGCCAATTTTATACAGTACTGCCATCCTCAAAACCCAGAGCCAACATGTCATGAGCATCTAGTGAAATAATCCAAAATAAACTATTATAAAAGAAAACTTTGAATTAGAGCTAATTACAATAGGAAAGGAAGACAAAGATGCTGCGGACGCTGGACAACTACCTCTATATCCCAAGATCCGGCTCCGCTGCGATGTAAAATCTAATGCTCGATATCTGTTCCTGAATCTGCACACAGGGGTGCAGGGAGTAATGTGAGTACGCCAACTCAGTAGTAATGGAAATAAGTCAAGTCTAAGTAGCAAGGAATCACATAAAAATTAATGCCATCAAGTCACAATATACACAGCCTTATTTTCCAATAGTATAACATAGATATACAAGCCATCATGTCTTAAAAATCAATTACATAAAAGTCCTTTAAAGAATGCACATTTGTAAGAACTTTAAAACAAAGGTATGGTATGCAAATGAATGTAGTAAAATCAAAAGTACCTCCTCGGGCAAAAACATGTTTCATAATCAGCCCATCGGGCATGCCTCACAATCCCTCAGCACCTCACAATCACTCAGCACCTCACAATCACTCATTCCTCCCAATCACTCATCACTCGCACTCGGTGCGCTCACTGGGGGTGTGTACAGACTCCGGAGGGGCTCCTTCAGCCCAAGCGCTAATATCACTCAGCACCTCATCATCACTCTTGGCCCTCGGCCACACTCGGTGGAACTACTTAAAAATCCCCTCAGACGAAGTAGTAGAACGGGGTACTCGAACCAAAAACCTCATTTTAATGCTCATGTAGTGTAAATCAGGCTGAGTTTCAAATAAAACAGTATGCACAATGATGCTGAGTAAATTCATCAACAGGTAGTGAGGAAATAGCAGTAAAACGCCCTCAAAGGGTCTAAACAGATCGGCACGAGGCCCCAAACACGGCTTATAGCCCAATTATTTCACAAATCTTTAGAACATAATTTAACATAAGATTTTGAGTAAATATGCAACTCATTAGTTGCCGCGGAGAGGATCTATTCCAATCCAAAAATGAGTACGCGCCACATATTCGTCATCCTAAATGTGCGCCATTCCAAATTTAGTGAGAAAATAATGCAGTCCGGGGTTCCATACCCTCAGGACAAGATTTAAGACCATTACTTACCTCTACCGGGTCGCGGCACTAGTCCGCTATGCCTTTGCCCCTCAAATTGCCTCCCGATCTCCAAATCTAGCCCAAAACTTGTTAAAATTATCATTATATACTCAAAGAACACAACCCAATCGAAAATTATCAATTTAATCAAAAATCTCGAAATTCGGCCAAACCCGAGCGTCGTGCCCACATCTCGGAATTCGATAATTTTTACATCACTAGAAACCTCGTCTTCCCACGATTTTACACATACCAAGAACACTAAAATCGGACCACAATTGCCTATCCAAAACCTCAAAAGAAATTTCCAATTCTTCTCAACCTTTTCCTACTCAAACCCTTAAATTTTCAAGTCTAATCCTAACAAAATAGCATAGGAACGAGATTAGCAACCAAAGAACTTACCTTTGCTAAAGAATCTTGAATTTCCCTCTCTAAATCGCCTTCAATGGACTCCTCCCGCATGCAAATTAATGAAAAAATAAGAAATTTCGCGGAGGGTCCTTTTTATACTGTTTTTGCTGAGTCATTTCCGCTCCTGCGGACAATTGGCCGCACCTGCGGTCCCAGGTGTGCACCTGTGAAAACTCACTTAACGGGCCAATTCCCGCACCTGCGACCATTTCTCCGCACCTGCGGCATCGCAGGTGCGACAAATTCCTCGCACCAGTGGACCTCTCCCTACTCATCCAAATCTCGCACCTACGGACCTCTCCCTACTCAGTCAAATCTCGCACCTGCGGCTCCCCTTCCGCTGTTGCGAAAACACCAGCAACCAGCAAATTACCAAAAATCACTCCAAACTTCCCGTCAACCGTCCGAAATCAATCCCGAGCCCCTCGGGGCCCCAACCAAACATACCAAAACACCCCATAGCATCATGAAAAATTAGTCGAGCCTTCGAAACACCAAAAACAACACGAAAACACCAAATTTACATCAAATTCAAGCCTAAGAACTTTGAAACTTCCAAATTTTGCCAACTACGCTGAAACCAACCAAAACACCTCCGATTGACCGGAAATTTTGCAGACATAACCAAAATGACATTACGAAGCTGCTCAAACTTTCGGAATTCCATTCCGACCCCGATAGCCTATTTTCCACTGCCGACCGGAAATGGCCAAAAACTAACTTTCGCCAATTCAAGCCTAATTCTACACCGAACATCACAAAAATATTCTGAATCCATTCCTACGTCCCAAATTACCTAACGAAGCTATCCGAGCCATAAAATCCGCATTCCGAGGTCATTTACCAATAAGTCAACTCTCCGTTGACTTTCTCAAATATTAGGCTACTTTAAAAGGCTAAATGCCTAAACTCTCACCATAACCACTCTGGACCCAAACCAACTGATCCAACACATCAAAAACAGGATAGTGATATATAAAAAATTCAGAAATAGGGGAAGCATGGTAAATCTCATTGAACGGCCGGTCGGGTCGTTACATCCTCCCCCTCTTAAACAAACCTTTGTCCTCGAACGGGTCTAGAAACATACCTGGAGTCTCAAATAAGTGAGGATATCTGCCCCGCATCTCCCGCTCGGTCTCCCAGGTGGCATCCTCCACTGGCTGCCCTCTCCGCCGAACCTTCACTGAAAGTATATCATTAGACCTCAGCTTCCTGACCTCTCGACCCAAAATAGCCACTAGATCTACCTCATATGACATATCACCCTCAAGCTAAACGATGCTGAAGTCCAAAACATGGGAAGGGTCACCAACATAATTCTGAAGCATCGAAAAATAGAATACTGGATGAATACTCGATAAAGTGGGAGGCATAGCAAGCCTATAAACCACCTCCCCAACCCTCTAAAGCACCTCAAATGGTCCAATGAACCTGGGACTCAGCAACACCTTATCCCCAACCATGAAAGACACATCTCGGACCTTCCGGTCCGCATAACTCTTCTGCCTAGACTGCGCCGTGCAAAGCCGCTCCTGAATCAACTTTGCCATACTCAAAGCATCCTGAACCAAGTCTGTGCCCAATAGCCTGGCCTCGCGGCTCAAACCAACCAACCGGAGACCTACACGTCCTACCACACAAAGCCTCATACGGAGCCATATGAATGCTCGACGGATAGTTGTTATTATATACAAACTTCGCTAGTTGCAGAAACTGATCCCACAAACCACCAAAGTTAATCACACAAGCACACAACATGTCCTCCAAAATCTGAATGGTACGCTCCGACTGCACGTCGCTCTGAGGATGAAACGTTGTGCTCAACTCAACCTGAGTACCCAACTCTCTCTACACGGCTCTCCAAAAATGAGATGTGAACTCAGTGCCTCTGTCAGAAATGATAGAAACTGGAACCCCATGCAATCGGACAATATCCCTGATATAAATCTCATCTAACCTCTTTGATGAATATGTAGTACCAACAGGAATGAAGTGCGCGGACTTGGTCAGCCGATCCACAATAACCCATATAGCATCAAACCTCCTCGAAGTCCGTGGGAGTCCAACTATTAAGTCCATGGTGATCCGCTCCCACTTCCACTCCGGAATATCAAACCTCTGAAGCAATTCACCAGTTCTCTGGTGCTCATAATTGACCTACTGACAGTTGAGACACCGAGCCACAAACTCCACAACATCCTTCTTCATTCTCCTCCACCAATAATGCTGCCTCAAATCCTGATACATCTTCGTGGCACCCAGATGGATGGAATACCTCAAACTATGAGCCTCTGCTAGAATCAAATCTCGAAGCCCATCTACATTGGGCACACAAATCCGGCCCTGCATCCTCATGACCCCATCATCAACAATAGCCACATCTTTGGCATCACCGCGACATACCATGTCCTGAAGAACAAACAAATGTGGATCATCATACTGGCATGCTCTAATCTGATCGTAAAGAGAAGACCTAGAGGCTACACAAGCCAACACCCGCGGGGGATCTGATAAATCCAATCTCACCAACTGACCTGCTAAGGCCTGAACATCAAGAGTTAATGGCCGCTCTGCTACTGGAAAGTAAGTTAAACTCCCCAAACTCTCTGTTCTGCGACTCAAGGCATCGACCACTACATTGGCCTTCCTCGGATGATATAAGATAGTGAGGTCATAATCCTTGAGGAGCTCTAACCATCTCCTCTGACGCAAATTCAAGTCCTTCTGCCTCAGCAGATACTGCAAACTGCGATGATCAGTGAAAATCTCACACTGCACTCCATACAAATAATGCCGCCAAATCTTCAAGGAATGTACAATGACATCTAACTCAATATCGTGTACGGGATAATTCTTCTCGTGCACCTTCAACTGTCTGGACGCGTAGGTAATAACCCTACCGTCCGGCATCAATACCTCTCCCAAGACAACTCTAGAAGCATCACAATAAACTGTGTAAGAACCGGAACCAGCAGGCAAAACTAGTACTGGAGCTGTAGTTAATGCTGACTTGAGCTTCTGGAAGCTCTCCTCACACTCATCGGACCATCTGAATAGAGCACCCTTCTGGGTCAATCTGGTCAAAGGCGAAGCAATCGAAGAGAATCCCTCCACAAAGCGACGGTAATATCCCGCCAAACCAAGGAAACTCCTAATCTCTGTAGCTGAGGACGGTCTGGGCCAACTCTGCACCGCCTCTATCTTCTTTGGATCAACCTAAATCCCCTCACTGGACACAATGTGCCTCAATAAAGCTATCGAACCAAGCAAAAACTCACACTTGGAGAATTTCGCATAAAGCTTCTCCTCCCTCAACCTCTGCAACACAACTCTCAAATGCTGAGCATGCTCTTCCTAGCTATGAGAATAAGCCAGGATGTCATCAATAAACACAATGACGAAGGAATTAAGATAAGGCTGAAACACGTTGTTCATCAATTGCATGAACGCAGCTAGGGCATTGGTCAGCCCAAATGACATAACCAAGAACTCATAATGACCATACCTGGTTCTGAAAGCAGTCTTCGAAATATCAAAATCCCAAATCCTCAACTGATGATACTTAGATCTCGAATCAATCTTGGAAAACACTCTGGCTCCCTGAAGCTGGTCAAACAAATCATCAATATGGGGAAAGGGATACCGGTTCTTCACCGTAACCCTATTCAGCTGTCGATAGTCAATACACATACACATGGACCCATCTTTCTTCTTCACGAACAACACCGGTACACCCCAAGGTGACACACTCGGCCAAATGAACCCCTTATCCAGGAGCTCTTGAAGCTGCTCCATCAATTCCTTTAGCTCCGCTGGTGCCATACGATATGGTGGAATAGAAATAGGCTGAGTGTCTGGCACCAGGTCAATACCAAGATCAATATCCCTGTCAGGTGGCATGCCTGGCAGGTCTGCAGGAAACACATCCAAAAAATCACGGACCACAGGAACTGAATCAATAGTGGGAGTCTCACCA
The DNA here is from genome assembly GCA_005239505.1 of Nicotiana paniculata. Classification (NCBI taxonomy): domain Eukaryota; kingdom Viridiplantae; phylum Streptophyta; class Magnoliopsida; order Solanales; family Solanaceae; genus Nicotiana; species Nicotiana paniculata. The sequence goes on from ML319299.1 coordinate 11,299, forward strand.
CCGACATCCCTCACAAAGGCCAAATAAGATAAACACCCCTTTTTAACCATGCGTCGAGCCTTCAGGCAAGAAATCACCCTGTTAGGCATATACTCGGAAGAACCTCTCCACTCAACCCTCGGACACCCTGGCATAGCTAAGGTCACGGTCTTAGCGTCACAATCAAGAACAGCATGGCACGGAGATAACCGATCCATGCCCAAAATCACGTCAAAATCGAACATGCTGAGTAACAGTAGGTCCACTCGGGTATCCAGACCCCTAATAGATATAATGCACGACCGATACACACGGTCCACAACAACACTATCGCCCACTGGAGTCGACACATGAACAGAGGTGACTAGAGACTCACGGGGCATATCCAGAAAACCGGCAAAATATGAAGATGTCATAGGTTTTTTAGCGTACTCAAAAAGGACAATGGCCTCGAGTGGATTCCCGAATGTGCACAAGATTTATGAGAACAGAATGCGTACTTGTCATAACTAGCCTTGCTCTCAAATCCCGATCCCATAGAGTGCCTCCTATGTTTACCTCGCTGTCTCACAAGTGGAGGTAAGTATAGCCTTGGTTTAAGAAGACAAAGGTATGCAATCTCTAATTTATTATATCAGTAAAACACTTGTCGATGCCAAGACGAGGTACCCTTATCTCGGAAAACTAGCCTTGACCCTAGTCATAGCTCCATGATAGCTTAGACCCTATTTTCAGTGTCACCCTATCTTGGTCGTCACCACGTTTCCTTTAAGAAGCATTTTACACAAACCCGAGTTGTAGGGGAGACTGGACAAATGGGACATCGAGTTAAGTGAGAACAATATCACTTATCAGCCTCGCATAGTGATAAACTCGCAAGTACTCGCCGACTTCGACGTAGACTTTAGTACGTAAGTAATTCTTGAGGTTGAAAAGGAAGCCACTCAAGCTTCCCTTGAGACAGGACCTTTGGGTCCTGTAAACTAATGGAGCATCCAATACATGCGAGTCCGGGCTACGAATCATACTCGAGGTTCCCACCAGCGAGAAAATTTGCCAATCCATAAGATGCCCAGATATGACTAATAACGTGGCCGAGTATGAGGCTATAATTGCAGGATTAAGACTAGCGCTCGAGTATGGAGCGAAGTGATTAAAGCTTCATTGTGATTATCAGTGTGTAGGCAACCACGTTATTCGACTTTCCAAATTAAAAAGTAGAGGTTGTAGAAGTATCATACCGAGATCTGCAGATTGTTACCCCTATTCTGACGAGTGCCAGCTTGACCAAATTCCACAAAATCAGAATGTCAAAGCAGACGGTCTCACCAAGTTGGTACCACCACAAAAAGGTATAACTCCTGGGGATAAGAGTGTAGTTAACCCTCTCAGGTCGGCATTAGACCAAATCGAGGTAAGATCTATAAATTTAACTTGGGACAGGCGCAATTGTATTATTACTTATTTTAAAGATGACATCCTCCCAAACGACAAAAAGGAATCTAAAAAGTTAAGAATGCAAGCCGCTAGATACAGCCTCCTTCACAATGACTTATACAAAACAACGTACGTCGACCCCTTAGATAAATTCTTAGGCCCAAATTAAACCCAACGCGTTCTCAAGAAAGTCCACGAAGGTCATTGCGGTGCTCATTCCAGTGATCGAGCACTCATTAGGTGCCTCATACAGACCGGGTATTATTGGCCCACCATGAAGAAACACGCCTCAGAATTTGTGAAGAAGTGAGAGTAGTGTCAGAAGTTCGCCCCAATAATCCACCAACTATGTAAACACCTCCATTCGGTCACCTCTCCATGACCATTTATTAAGTGGGGAATGGATAATGTGGGTCCACTTCCGCCAAGACGAGGTAATGAAAGATTTCTTTTAGTTTTAACTGGCTATTCTCTAAGTGGGTGGAAGCAGGGGCATTCTCTAAAGTTCGTGAGCAAGAGGTAATCACTTTCATATGGAAAAACATCATCAGCCGATTCAGCCTACCTAAAGAAATAAGTTGTGACAATGGGACCCAGTTAACAGGAAGAAGAACCACTAAGTTCTTCGAAAAATGTCATATTAAAAGAATACTTTCAAATCCTTACCACCCAGCTGACAACGGAAAAGCAGAATCCTCCAATAAGTCAATACTAAACATCATGAAGAAAAAACTTAAAGAGGTAAATGGACTGTGGCCAGAAATACTACCAAAAGTATTATGGGCACAGAGAACTACCCCGAAGATGAGCACATGAGAGAAACCTTACTCCCTAGGCTGTGGAACAAAAGTAGTTACACCAGTTGAAGTCGGAGAACCCAGCCTGAGGTACTCCCATGAAAGCGACACCAGCAATGACGAGAATAGGAGACAAAATCTCGACGAGGTCGAAGAGCGACGAGACATGGAATACATAAGGATGGTCGCTTAGAAACAACAAGCAAAATGCTACTACAACAAAAAGGCAAAGGTTCGGTTGCTCAAGATCGGGGACTACGTACTCAAATCCAAAACCCTAGAAAATAGGGATACACGACAAGGCAAGTTGGGAACCAATTGCGACAGACCGTATAAAATTATAGGCAAAGAAGAAAAGGGCTCAATACAATCAGAAACACTGGAGGGGATGCTCCTACCAAACAATTGGAATATCAGCCATCTCAAGTAATTCAACTTCTGAAAAATAAGAAATGCCCCGTAAGTTGCCCTTTTTTTCCCCACTTGAGTTTTGTCCCAATAGGATTTTATTGAGGAGATTTTTATCGAGGCAACGAGCGGCACACTTCAAGTTGGAATGCATGAGAGGACTTATTTTTTCATTGCCCGACTCCTCAAAAATCTCCAAGTCCAACATTGAAGGGACTAGAAATACTAGGACTGAGACTGAGGGGCCAGCCAACACCCAAAATAGTTGAAACAACAACATTGAAATAATAAATATGCCCTGTCAAAACTACACTCCAAAATATTACGTCCACCAGCTCAAACAACACATATCGTCCCCTGGCCTCGACGTAAGTTAAAGGTACGTTCGACCAGCTCGAACAACACCTACTGGCCCCTAGCCTCGACTTAACTTAAAGGTATGTTTTACCATCTCGAACAACACCTATCGATCCCTGGCTTCGACTTAACTTAAAGTTACGATCGACCAGCTCGAACAACACCACTCAGTCACTGTCCTTGACTTAACTTAAAGGTACTACGATCCACCAGTTCGAACAACACCTATCAGCCACTGGCCTCAACATAACATAAAAGTACGTTCGACTAGCTTGAATAATACCTATTGGCCCCTAGCCTTGACTTAACTTAAAGGTAAGTTTGACCAGCTCGAACAACAACTAATGGCCCTTGGCCATGACTCAACTTAAAGGTGTGTTCGATCATATCGAAAAAACACCTATCGATTCTTCGCTATATCTCGACTAAGAGACATACTCGACTAGTTTGAACAAGCGTTGATATGGCCAATGATTATTCGGTCCAAAGGCTACGGCAACCTAGAGGATAACAAAAAATAGAATATAGAAGCAAAACATACATGTATAGAAACAAAAGTAGAGGTAAAAAAAGGTGCATGTAAAGAAAAAGTCAACTTTGATATTCAAATGAAGAGTTTTTACAAGAGAGCTCAAATATGCCAACAAAATTATACAAGAAGTTAAACAAAAACTAGTGTCCATAACCATCCTGACCTCCGATGCCCTCTCCTTCTTCGCCTTGACCGTAAGTGGAGTCATAACAAGCATTGTCCGCAAGCGGGTCATACATCTTATTCCTCATCCTCCTCAGAATCAGGTTGAGGCATAGAAGGATCATAGTCACAAGCGAGCTGAGCCTCATGAGCTTTAACTCGAGCCTCCTCGAGGGCCATCTCAAAAATATAGCCCGCCTTATTCAAATCACATATCACGTCTAGTCGGGCTTCAACATGGATCCACTCCTTGTACTTCCCACGAGGAATATTAGGAATCACAAACATTAGACGTAGAAGGTCTCGCAAGAAGTTAGGCATTCATGGCTTCAAAATCCGCAACTCGATCATGCAACTCGGAGTTCTCCTTACCCAAATCCCCAACTCTCTCCTCAAGCTAGGACTCCTTAGCTTTGGCAGTGATAGAATATTGTCCCACTCGGAACGGAGAGCCCTGTTTTCCAACTCCAAAACCGATGTCTCTTTTAGAGCCTCCGATCAAGAGGACTCTGCCTCCATGAGCATCCAGTGCTTCTTGGCAACCTCCCCACTTAGAGTGTTGATCTCGAGCTGGCTTTCGTCCAACTGGCTTTGTAGTTGAACCAGGTGATTCTGAAGGTCGTTGTATTAGGCTTCCATGCCCTTACTCAACGCAAGCTCCTCCTCTTTTCTCCTTAATTCTCTCTAGAGAATGTTGAATCTCTCTACGGACACCATTAGCTCCGTGTCTTTTTTCTTCAGCTCTTCTCTCAAGGACGGCATGTTGCCCTCCTTGTGAAGCCGCCTATGAAGGTCTCGGTACTCCTCGTACTTACCCTTCAACTTCATATTAATGTCTTTTCACCTCTTCACCCTCCGAGCACTCTCAATCTCCAGAATATTAGTCTGCAAATCAAAGGAAGGCAAAATTTAAAATTTTGAAACAAGTAAAGACTAAGGAAAAAGAATGAAAAATAACCACACTTACCCTGAGAGAGAGAAAAACAATGTTCTTCGACAAAGTACTATCGGTCAACTTCTTGAGAGTCTCATACTCAACCTCGGAGCAAAGAGGACCTAAAATGGGAACCACCTCCTTTGTATTTCTTAGTAAATCACAATCCATTGGAGTCGGGATGGTCCTTGATCCCCCCTCCATACTCACTCGATCTGAGTAAGCTCCTCATCGATCATCTTGAGATCACCAGGGTCCATATCGGAACATGAATCATCGCCCTCGTCAAGAACATCTTTTCCTTTGTCCTCGTCGGTCGGGAAAGCATCCGCAGTCGGCCTGGAAGATGAGGCATCTTCTTGCCTTGCGGGCACGGAGCTTACACTAAGCGTCCTCCCCACAACCATCTCCTCCTCGTGGAACAAAGGAACTCCCACATCAGCCTCTTCGAGTTATGGGGCCTTCGAGGTCACCCCAGCATCATCTCCAATGTGTATCAGCATCATCTCCAATGTGTATCAACGTCGTCTCCCGAAGTGTGAATTCACCTTCTACTGAATCGATATCCAAAGGAACTTCCCCTCATATGCCCAAATCCTTCCTTTTTTAGGGCCTCATGTCCACATCATGGGGAGAGACTTCATCATCTCCGTTAATGAGTGAAAACGAGGAAGGAGTGAGCGCAACAGCTGAGATGGGGGCAGAGGCAGAAGGCACAGCATCCAAAACGGGAGCGGAGGCGGATGACGTAGCAGGCCTTCTCCTCCTAGACGTGTGCACAGGTGCCCTTTTCCTTCTTGTTGCCCCTCTGACTTGACCTTAAAAAAGATAGAGTAAGAATTGAGTGCAACGACACAAGCTGATACGAATACGATAACGATCAAAAGAAGGAGATTACCTGTCGAGGGGAAGGCCGATTTCAACTTTTAAAGAAGCTCTTCCAGTCACGAATCCCCATGATGTAGGGGAGAAACTACTTAACCCAATCAGCGAGACACGTCGCCAATGTAGGATGAAGACAAGTGGCTATAGAAAAAGAAGGATTACTCGACCAACTTAGGATGAACAAAGTACTTAAAGGGGTAAAAGAAGAAAACACGAACACTTACATGTGTGGTTCCAAGCCTGGGGGAAATCATTAACATTGGCTGCAACGGCCTAAGTCTTGACAAAGAAGTATCAAGCCAGTACAAGCGACTACCCTTATCGTCCTTCTTCACCACCAAACATTTGCCTCCACGTTGTCACAGGTTCAACATCGTCCCTCTATAGAAACTAAGCGCGAACAAATAAACCAAGTGTCGCGCCGTGACCTTGACCCCGGCAAGTTCGGCGTACTTAGGTAGAATATTGATGACCCTATAAACGTAGGGGAGAGTTGAGCAGGCCAAACACCATAATGGCAAAAAAACTCCTCCACCAATGGGAGAAGGGGAACGAGTAGTCTTTGATAAACAAGTAGGAATAGAGGGCACAATACCCAGGACGGTGAACGTGCACTTCGTCCACACCAATGAGGGTTAATTCTACATGGTTGGGAAGGCCAAACTCGGCTTTGAATTATCCAAGTGCCTAAATATTATCGACGATTGAAATTTTCGATCATCAGGTCCGGCGAGTCTTGATAAACTGATCTAGCATCGTGGTTATGGGGGATAATCTCCTCCATTGATGGAAGAGCTTTATCCTCGCGGTGGCGACAACATCTACCCCATGAACAGGGAATACAACAGCCAAAGGTAAGGCGTGGTTCTCCTCATCAACGTTATAAGAAATGTTAGATATAGCTATGAAATTTACAAGAATCCTGGATATAGAAAATAAGAATATGAGAAGAAGTTGATGATTAGAAAGCAAAGAAGGTTCAATAATAACATAAGAGCTTCTGTAGAACAAAGTTGAATCCAGAGAGTAACATTTGGATAATGAGCGAACGATCCCTATTTATAGAGATGAAGGCACGAGACCCGAAATGACTCATCATTCTGACACAAGAATCGAAATGATAGAGCCAATCAAACGCCACATGTAAATTGATGTGAAGATTTGGGAATAGACGTCATCATGAGAAGTGACGTCATGATGTTACTCCTTTTCATGGACGAAAAGGTTCCTGCAAGACACCCACGAAAAACTATAGATTGTAATATATGGTCCATAACAACCCACGTCGCCTGTTTGTCACAACAACCATGATCGTTGTTATCCGCTCATTGAACTCACCCACGAAAATGACCTCAACAAGTGGAGGGACTATCTCTATGTGCTAAAAATTGTCATAATTATATGTGTGCCTAATCATTATTAAAAAATCATTTGAAGGCCGCCACGTGTCATCAATTTGACTTCAACGAAAGATGAAGGCGAGATCGAGGGCTCAACGCAGGTCGAGGACGAGTACTCCCTTTAGCAGAGAAATACCGGCTAGTTTTAAAAATAAGACTTTGAAGAAAATAGTCCTCCGATCTATACTATTATAGTTTTGTGTCCCGTGTTCCCTTATAAATAGAATGATATGTATCTATTGGAGGGGATTGAACGCTCACTATAATATACAACAGATTGACATTCTCTGAAGATTCTTGCTTTATCAGACATATACAAAATACACCTTTTCTTCAAATCTTTATCTATCTTTTCTCCCAGATCAAAGAAGAATCTGAATATTCAAGGGCTTACAAATCACTTGTCTTTGTCAGAAAGAATATCAAAGAATCTCACCCTTTTCGGGTGACACATAAGCATTTATTTATATTTATGTTATTCATTGTTATTTACTATTATTTAATGCTACTTCTTTTATTTTTGAATCATTGAATATTATTGTCAATATTTATCTGCGATATCTCGCAATAAAATTGGTTAATCTATATTTTGGATATTAAATGCTGGCTAAGATTAACTCTATTTATTAGAAAATCTAATATTTTAAACCTAGATTTATATTTTCGGTCAAACACTATCCAGGAGAAGTAAAAGAGAGAAGATGGATAGTAATATCGACAATATATACCTAGAAAGAAAATAATTAAGGCCTATCAATGACATTTTTGAAGTATTTGCGGGAACTCAGGAGCAAATTGTCGAGGACAGTAATGAGTTTGGTATTTCTGAACCATGAAATCGACATGACAAATACTATGCCAAAATCAGTGCACCTTTATTGTTTTCCTAAATCCAGCATTGTGGAGTTTCACCTTTAAAAGTATCAAACTCCAGTATATAATGTTGGAGATTTACCTCCTATAGAGAATTTTAGAACTCCAAGAACAAATCATCTAGTTTGAACTAATGAATATTCAAACTCCAATAATGATCATTTATGGAGTTCTTTCTTGTTTTAAGTAGGAGTATTTTAATTTAAATTTAACTTCCATATTTAAAAGTGGTTAATTTTTCATTACATTTCAAATAATAGCTAAAAAATCATGGCAGATCCAAAAAGTAATCATTCAACCTAATTGTTTTCGCTAAGTTGGATGGTTCCAACCAGCGGTTGTGTCACGGCCCCGATTTCCCTCCGTAGGATGTCATGACCGCACCTAGTCTCTAAGACTAGGTAATCCTATCAAGCATGCGGAATGATTGAAATAATAATCTAAAAGCTCAAACGTCAGCAACTGTATAAAGTAAAAACTGTAAATCAAAGTGTATACAACTCCCAAAACCTGGTAGATATAAGTCAAAATCTCTAGATACAATGTTGAAAATATCCTAAACATCACTTTCTATCAAAACATAAAGGAACAAGGAAAGACAGGATAGAAGGGGACTCCGAGGCTTGCGGACACGAGCAGATGTACCTTGAAGTCTCCAAGCAGCAGCACCACACTCTAATATCTAGGCTGATAGGATGTACTTGTATCTACACAAAAACATGCGATGAAGCGTAGTATGAGTGCATCACAACGGTACCCAGTAAGTGCCAAGCGTAACCTCGGTAGAGTAGTGACGAGGTCAGGTCAGGGCCCCACTGGGGATGACAAAAAACAAGGAAAAGATAATGATATGATAAAATGACAGGGAAGTGTAACGATAGGAAATTGTGAAAGGTAACAACACGGAATCAAATAAGACAAATACATATGTAAGGAAGCAAGAATCTTACAAGTTAAGGAACAACAACAACAACCAATACAATAAATAGAGTAAATCAACAAGGGCACTTCCGAGGTACCGCCTCGTTGTCCCAAAAGTAAATATCTCACAATCTTTCCTCATACCACCCATGTGTATCAATAATCAAAATGGCACAATAAAAACCTCATGCAAACAATAGCAATCACACAGGAGAAACCTTGTGCCACAATAACAATCCGCACGGCAGAAACCTCGTGCCACAATAACAATCTGCACGGCAGAAACCTTGTGCAACGATGACAATATGCATGGCAGAAACGTCATGCCACAATAACAACCTGCACAGCAAAAACCTCGTACCACAATAACAATCCGCACGGCAAAAACCTTGTGCCACAACCAAACAATGACCTCAACAATAATCACGAAAACCAAAATATAACAATTGAAACAATGATATTTCAAGTAAAGAATCCCACAGTTAAATAATGAATACAGAATCAAGGAAGCAGGTAATTCAACTAAGCATGTTGTACAAATTGAAAATAAGAGATACGACATATAGACATGTGAAGTTAGGCAAAATATGGTGAATACACATGCTAGAGTAACTCAATTTAGGAAATAAAAGGAAACTACTTAGAAAAAATCGGATTTCAACATTTAGCTCGAGTACGCACTCGTCACCTCGCGTACACGGCCTTCACATATTGCAAATTACCATAATAGTGCCAAATCCTAAGGGGAATTCCCTACGCACACGGTTAGACAAGTCACTTACCCCACGCCACACTCAATCAATCAATAAGAAGGCCTTTCCCTCAACTTTCCGACTCTGAACAGCTCAAATATAGCCAAAAACAATTACATTCAAAATATAACTATAGGAAACTAATCTAAATAATAAATTATGACTTGGCAAAGAATCAAAAAGCACTCCAAAAAGTCGACACGGGTCCATATCTCGGAACATGACCGAAATTATAAAATTTGAACACCCATTTGATATCGAGTCCAACCATAGAAGAATATTCAAATCCGTTCCCATTTCGCCTTTCAAAACTCATGAATTTGGTCTAAGAACTTTACACCTTTTTCCCCAAAATTTTCAACCCAAATCCTTAACTAAATGAATAAATCGAAGATAGATTAATGGAATTTAATGAAAAACGATTTAGGAACTCTTAACCCAACAATCCCTATGAAAATCTCCCAAAATATCGCCTAAATTCGAGCTCTCAACTCCAAATAGTGAAAAATGACATAAACCCTAGATTTTGGAATTTTAATCTGCTGCCCAGGTGTTCCTTCTTCACGAACGCGGAAATTGCCTCGCGTTCGCGAAGCACAAAAATGCTACTGGCCAACTTTCCTCTTACGCGAACGCGGTGCAAACGATCCACCAGCTTGGCGATCGTGAAGCCCATTACACGAACGCGTAGACCAAACACAGGAGTCCACCTAGGCTACCTTTCCTCTTCGCGAACGTGGGTCCCTATCCGCGACCACAGTGCGCAAGGATCTTCCTCTTCGCAAACACGTGGCCTCCTCCACGAATGCGAAGGGTAAAATTTCAGCAAAACTCAGACTACTCTACGTGAATGCAGCAGAATCATTGTGTACGTGTAGAAAGACACCAGAACTAGGAAAAAACACCAACTTCATAAATTCTTCAAAGAACCAAAATACGCCGAACATGGTCTGAATCACACCTGAGGACCCTTGGGACCTGAACCAATTATACCAACAAGTTCTAAACATCATACGAACATAGTCGATCCTTCAAACACATCAAAAAAAAATGCTAAAACCAAGAATTGCGCTCGATTCAAGCCTAATGAACTTTTGAGCTTCTAAATCCCACATCTGATGTCAAACCCTATCAAATCAAGTTCGATTGACCTCAAATTTTGCACTCAAGTCATAATTGACATTACAGACCTATTCCAACTTTCAGAATCGGAATCCGACTCCATTATCCAAAAAGTCTACTCCAAGTCAAACTTCCCAAAATTCCACCAAGATCCAATTTTCGCCAATTAACGACGAATAAATTACGGACCTCCAAATCAACATCCAGAAAGGATCCTAGACCAAAATCATCATACGGAACTATTGGGACCATGGAAACTCCATTCCAGAGTCGTCTTCACACAAGTCAAACTATGGTCAACTCCTATGACTTAAACTTTCAATATTTTTAGGGACTATGTATCCCATTTCACTCTGGAACTCACCCGAACCTGACACTAGGCGCCCACGCAAGTCACATAACCACAAAATGAAGTTGAGGAAGCAATAAATAGGGGATCGAGGCCAATACTCTCAAAACAACCGGCTGGTCCGTTACATCCTCCCCTTCTTTAAACAAACGTTGGTCCTCGAATGATTATAGATACATGTCTGAAGTGGTGAAAATATGAGGATAACGGATACGCATATCATGCTCGATCTCAAATGCTAATGGACTCTCTGCTACCGGTAGATATGCTAATCTGCCCAAACTCTCTGCCTTGCGACTCAAGGCATCGGCCACCACATTGGCCTTCCCATGATGATATAGAATGGTGATATCATAGTCCTTAAGCAACACCAACCACCTACGCTACCAAAAGTTAACATCCTTTTGTTTGAACAGATGTTTTAGACTCCGGTGATCAGTGTAGACCTCACAAGAGACACCATACAAATAGTGTCGCCAGATCATCTAGGCATGAACAATAGCTAGTAACCCGAGGTTGTGGACAAGATAGTTCTTCTCATGCACCTTCAATTGTTTAGATGCATAGACAACCACCATGTCGTCCTACATCAACACCACGCCAAGACCAATGCACGACGCATCACAATACACCATATAGGACACCAAACCAGTAGGACATACAAACACTGGGGTTGTAGTCAAAGCAGTCTTGAGCTTTTGAAAGCTCTCCTCACACTCCTCGGTCCACCTAAATGAAGCACCCTTATGGGTGAGCCTAGTCATAGGTGCTGAAATAGACGAGAAACCCTTTACACATCGACGAAAATACCTCGCAAGCCAAGAAAACTTTGGATCTCCGTAGCTGAGGATGGTCTGGGCCAACTCTCTGCTTCAATCTTCTTCAGATCTACCTTGATCCCTTCAATCGATACTACATGACCCAAAAATGCCACTGAATCTAGCCACAATTAACACTTCGAAAATTTTGCATAAACTTCTTTTCTCCCAAGGTCTGAAGCACAATCCTCAGGTGCTGCTCAAGATCCTCCCGGCTCCGGGAGTACACCAGAATGTCGTCACTAAACACAATGATGAACGAGTCAAGATAGGGATGAAATAAATTGTTCATTAATTTCATGAATGTTGTTGGGGCATTGGTCATCCCAAAAGAAATCAAGTGCGTAATGACCATATCGAGTCCTGAAGACAGTCTTTGAGATATCTAGATCCCGAATCTTTAGCTGATGATAGACTGAACGCAATTCGATCTTAGAGAACACTCTAGCACCCTAAAACTGATCAAATATGTCATCAATACGTGGAAACAGATACATGTTCCTCACTGTAACCTTGTTCAACTAGCGATAATCAATATATATTCGCATAAAACCATCCTTCTTCTTTATAAATAAGACTGGAGCACTCCAAGGCAACACAATGGGCCAAATGAATCCCTTATCAAGAAACTCTTGCAACAGTTATTTTAACTCTTTCAACTCTGTTGAGGCCATATAATAGGGTGGAGTATAAAAGGGTTGAGTGCCCGGTAACAAATCAATACCAAACTCGATATCTCTGTCGGGTGGCATGCCAGAAGATCCGCTGGGAATGCATCTAGAAAATCCCTCACTACCCGAACTCACCCAACAGTAGGAGTATCAACACTAACATCCCTCACATATGCCAGATACGCATCACACCCTTTTTCAAGCATCTGCTGAGCCTTTAGAAATGAAACAACCCTACTAGGAACATAATATAACGTACCTCTCCACTCTAACCGTAGTATACCTGGCATAGACAACTTCACCCTCTTGGCATGACAATCAAGGATAGCATGATAGGGCGACAACCAACCCATGCCTAAAATCACATCAAAATCCACCATACTAAGCTACAATAAATTTACTCTGGTCTCAAAACCACTAAGAGCAACCAACACGACCGATACACACGGTCAACAATAATAGAATTTCCCACTGGCGTAGACACATAGACAGGATAACTCAAAGAATCATGGGATACACCCAAATACGGAGCAAAATAAGATGACACGTATGATTATGTGGACCCTGGATCAAATAAGTCTGATGCATTTCTATGACAGACCAAAACAATACACGTGATGAAGGAGTCGGATGCAACTTCCTCCATTTTAGCAGGAAGGGCATAATATTTGTCCTGGCCTTCCCCTTTAGGATGACCTCTACCTGCTCGACCTCCACCTCGAGCTGGCTATGTAGGTGGAGTGGTAGATGGTGCTTTAACCATAGCTTGAGGACCCGGTGGAGCATGTAGTATAGGAATGGTATATGGAGGTGCACCCCCCTTCTGAGCCTGGGGAAATCCCTCACCATATGACGAGCATCACCACACTAAAATCAAGCTCTTAAAGGACGTGGCTGCTATGGCGGGCTCGGACCTGATCGGCTGGACTGACCGCTGAAAGCACCCCGTGCAAAGGTTGCACTAGATAATGGCAATACATAATAGGGAGCCTGGGGCCTAGGAGTGACTGGAATACCGTTGGCAGCTGAAAGTGCTGAATGAACTGGGCGACTTACACAACCCCTACTCTGACGAACTGCAGCTGGGGTACGAGTACCACTATAGGTGCCGGACTCTCGAGACCTCTTGGCCTCTCTCTCATCTCTCTCTCGAGTCAGTATACCCTCTAATATCCTAGAATTTGCTACTACCTACTGGTATGAGATGTCCATATCCAACTCTCGGACCATGCTAAATCTGATACTAGGGTTGAGTCCCTCGGTAAATCAACAAACCCTCTCTCAAATAGTAGCAACCAAGGATGGTGCATGCCTAGCCAAATCACTGAACCTGACCGCATACTCCGACATAGTCATAGAACCCTGGCGCAACTGCTCAAACTCGGTGCGCCATGCATATATAGGACTCTGAGGAACATACTCCCTTAAGAACATATCTGAGATTTGACTCCAAGTGAGTGAAGCTGTCTCGGCCAGACAACCCAACTCATATGCTCACCACCACTGATAGGCCACTCCTCTAAGCTAAAACATAGTGAAAGGAACCCTATTAGACTCCGTAACACCCATAGTACGAAGAATACAGTGGCACTCCACAAGTAAAACCCTGGGCATCCTCTGATGCTAAGCCACTGAAAGTAGGAGGGTGGTACTTCTTGTACCTTTCGATCCTAAGTTTCTCCTCCTCAAAAACTACTGCCCTAACCTCAAGCTGAATTGGGACTAAAGATTGCACTGGTATGCCCTCTAGAATGTAGTCGACCTGGACTCGTTGCTCCGGTGTACGGGATGCGGGAGTCTATACTCCTCCCCTAGCCTGAGATATGGCAAGTGGTATCAACCCTGCCTTAGCCAAAGTGCTGAACATGCTTAGAAACTGGGCCAGAGTCTCCTGAAGGGCTAGTGCGATAACAGGCTCTCAGATTCCTGCTCTCCTACTAGAGTTCCTGGTGGCTCCTCTGTTGTAGCTCGTGTGGGTGCTCTGGCTGCACCACGTGGACGTCCTGGGCCTCTAACCCCGCCCCGGCCTCTCGTGGCATTAGCAGGGACGCGGGTGTCTGGTCATCTGATCCAGATGTACGCGTCTTCTCCATCTGTGAGATAATAAAAAGTGAGAAATTTAGAATCCGAAGTCAAAAATTTCCCACGATAAGGAATCAAAGAAGTTAAGCATTTCCTAATAGTTTCATAGCCTCCCAAAAATAATTACAAACGTCTCTATACCGATCCGTGAGACTCTACTAAACCTTTTTCTGACTCATAACACCTATGAACCTAGAGCTCTAATACCAACTAGTCACGAGCCTAATTTTCCTCCATAGGATGTCGTGATGGCTCCTAGTCTCTAAGACTATGTAATCTTAACAAGCATGCGGAATGATTGAAATAATAATATAAAAGCTCCAACGTCAGAAACTGTATAAAATAAAATTTGTAAATCAAAGTGTATAAAACTCCCAAAACCCGGTAGATATAAGTCACAAGCTCTATACCAAGTCACTTACCTCATACCACGCTCAATCAATCAATAAGAAGTCCTTTCCCTCGACTTTTTGACTCTGAACGACTAAAATCTAGTGAAAAACAATTACATACTATAACTATATCTACATGAAACTAATCTAAATAATGAATTATGACTTTAGCAAAGAAATGAAAAATTGCTCCAAAAAGTCGACTCAGGCCCACGTCTTGGAACCCGACCAAAATTATAAAATCTGAACACTCATTCTATATCGAGTCCAACTATACATGAATTATTCAAATCCGATCCCATATTTCCTTTCAAAACTCAAGTATTTGGTCTAAGAACTTTACACCTTTCCCCCAAATGTTTCAACCCAAATCTTTAATTAAATGAAGAAATCGAAGATAGATTGTGGAATTTAATAAAAAATAATTTAGGAACTCTTACCCCAATAATCCCTCTGAAAATCCCCCAAAATACCGCCTAAATCAGAGCTCTCAAGTCCAAATAGTGAAAAATGACATAAACCCTCAATTTTGGAATTTTAATTTGCTACCCAGGTATTCCTTCTTCGCGAACGCGGAAATTGCCTCACGTTAGCGAAGCACAAAAGTGCTACTAGCCAATTTTCCTCTTACGTGAACGCGAGGGTCCACTCGCAAACACGGTGCACACAATCCACCAGCTTGGCATTCACGTAGACCAAACACAGGAGTCCACCCAGGTTGTCTTGCCAAACCCTATCAAATCAACTCCGATTGACCTCAAGTTTTGTACACAAGTAATAATTGACATTAATAATCTATTCCAACTTCAAGAATCAAAATCCGACACAGATATAGAAAAATTCCAATGCCGATCAAACTTCCCAAAATTTCACCAATTTCCAACTTTCACCAATTAACGCCGAAATGACCTACAAACTTCCAAATCAACATCCGGACAAGCTACTAAGATCAAAATTTCCAGATGGAGGTGTAGTAACCATCAAAATTCCATTCCGGAGTTGTATTCACACAAGTAAAAGTACGGTCAAATCCTCTAACTTAAACTTCTATTTTTTAAGGGACTATGTGTCCTATTGTCAATGCCTAATTTTGGCTCATTCTTTTCTTCTTATATGTTTGTTATGCTTGTATGTATATGTTTTAAGTTTTGATTATAATCTAATAAAAAGGGATAAAATTTTGGGCTAAGATGCATTTTAAATCGAAATGGGCCAAAAGTTCATACCAAATCAGTGGCCCAATGGCATTGACCCGGTTCGGATAAGGCTGGCCAGGGAGGTAAGCTAAATGGTTTAGTTTCAGGGTGAAACTACATTTTCTTTAATGAATTGGATATGCAATCTCAGCTGATCAAGCTCCCATGATCCAACGGCTCAAGATTAATCCCCCACTCAGATATTTAAACCCCTAATTCCCAAAAACTTCGCCCAATTTCCCCTTATTTCCCCTCTTCTTCTTCTTCTTCTTCTTCTTCTTCTTCTTCTTCTTCTTCTTCTTCTTCTTCTTCTTCTTCTTCTTCTTCTTCTTCTTCTTCTTCTTCTTCTTCTCTCTTCTCATCAAACTTACATCATTTACTTTCCCTCACTTCCCCATTTTCATATTCATACCCAAAACCCTCAAACTCCCTCTCAATCTCCACAAATCTAGCAAGAATTGAGACTCTAGCTACCCCCTTCCATCAAGATTTCTCGGGTTATAGCCGTCCCCACACAATTACACAAACACAAATGTATAGATCTCAAGGAAAACTATCCATTCCTAACAATTTAACCGTTAATAATCCGCCACCACCGACCAGCCGCCATCACTGTCCACCGCCTCTGCCACCACCATTGTTGCCCCTACAACCACCATTGGCCCTTCATTTTTAGACTATTCCGGAATAGAACAAGGTTTGTTTTTTCTCTAGCACAATGCTAGAATTTATTGGTTTCGGCATGTGATAAAAAGAAACGCCTGTTTCAAGGCCAGGCAATCACGGCTCGTTGTCCTTGGCGTCTCATCACTACTCGAATTGGCATTGATTCCTCTCGTGTGGTATAGCTCTATATTCTTTTATTTTTCTATTTTTATTTTTCATTATGTTAGGTTCCATTTAATTTCTCTGCTCGTTCTTCTTTTGTCGTTACTGATTCATTGTGATTGTATATGTAATTATGTACTACTTATATTAATTAGTTGCCTATCCTTAGGTTGTTTAGCTTAAACTTTGTATAATCATTTTAAGTGTGGTTACGTGTAAGTACATTAGATTAGTATATGTTACTCATGGTTTCTTTTTTTTGTCGGACAATATAGTCTATGATTAAGTTAGATTAATTAATATTTGTATTCGGTTAAACTAATGTTTAGTCTTTTAGATCCAGTATGTTCACTGTTTAGTCTAGTCTCGTTGTTGTGTTATTTGTATTAAATTGTTTGCTTAGCGGTAAATAAAGCAATCGATTTATTTGTGATTAGGTTTAAGCTCTGATTTTGAGGTTAAGTATTTCTAGTTTTGTATATGTTTAAGCTAATTAGTTTAAGGCCTTAACTACATATTTTGTATGTTTATAATCGTTAGGTTCTTTTGTTAGTTTAATGGTTCAAGTCTAGTTACGTGATTTTTCACCTTCTAGTTTAAAGCAATAGTTTAGTTTCATATTAGTTTGTGAGGATAGTAGAAGGTAATTGAGTGTAGGACCTTTGTATGGTTGCTTTTACTGTTCGGGGACTGTTTGGAGTACAATACTCCAAAATTTGTCCACATTTGGTAAGGAAAATTGTTTCTTGGATAGATTTTTGGTTTTTGAAAGATTTTGTGTCAAAAATGCTATTATTTTTGACAGATTTCTTGTAAAACAAAAATCTTCCCCAGCCCTTCCCCTCCTATATAAATAAGAGTTCTTTCCTCACTTGAGAACATCTTATACACACCTCTACTCACTTTAAAAAAAAAAAAGAACACATCTTAGAGAGAGAAAAAATCAGTAGTTGAATACTTAATGTAAGCTGAATTTCAGAGCTTTGTGAACTACTATTATAGTGTAAAATCTCTCATAAAAATAAAAAGATCTTTTGGGTAATCAGTGGAGCCATTAGCTTCTGTTTCACGTGTCTTTGCTGGGAATTTTCTAGGCCATTTCTCTAGGGTTTGTTGTTGTTATTGCTGTCTTTTGTAGTTGTGTTTGTTTTCTTATTTGGTCCAAAGTTCGACATTACTGTTAGTAATGGGAGTTGCTGCAACTAGGTAATCTTCAAGACTATGTATCTATACCTCTTTGAATGAAAGATTTTTTAGTACTACTTGCAACCTGTCTTGATAGTTTCTAGCTATAAGATTCTTTTATAGTAATGTATGGAGTTATTTTCTTTTATTGTTATTGTGCCAAATTTTCTGGAAAAGATATATATATGAAGTTATGAATCATTTCTCATGAGTTAGTTATAGTTAGTCTATTCTCTTATCATGTTAAAAAGGAGAATTTTGTATGTATATTTTCTTAGAATATGTAGTAGCGCATGTTGAAATAAAAAAGTTTAAAGTTTTGCATTTAAATGTCCAATTGAGTTTATGTTAACAGAATTGTGTCAAAGAAGATTCATTTTATTTTGGTGACATGTTTTCATGGTATTAAAACCTTATTTCAATATAATGAGCCAGTGGTGCTTGTTGGAAATCATAAGTCAAAGTAACTTTTCTCTTTTTCTTTTGCTCAAGTTCATGCCTTTAATTTTCCTATATCTCTTGCTTGATTATTGTTACTTTATTTTTTCAGTTTCCTTTTAATGTAGTTAATAGCCTTGAGCCATAATAGATTAATAGAGTGGGCCATGAATTCGAGATTCAAGAATAATTTTTTTTTGTAACAATTGAAATATATATATATATATATATATATATATATATATATATATATATATATATATATATATATATANTAAGTTTTTTTTTGTAACAATTGAAATATATATATACATATATATATATACATACATACATATATATATATATATATATAATAAATAAGTATATTAATAATTTTATACTGGTCAGGCCCCAAAAACAATAAGCAGCTGACCTATTTCAAAAATAATTGGGGCACATCTTCTATTTTTCTTAAATAAAAACGGGCTATTTGCAGTCATACCCTATATTTGTACCACCTTTTAACTTGTACCCTATTTTTTAAAATTATTGATTTGGTACCCGGTTGACAAAAAATCTGTAATAATATGGCCATTATACCCCTGACAACACATATAAAAGATGCATCACGCATAATACGGCTCTCCTCCATCACTCTGTCTCTCCTCACAACTTCTCTTGCATTTGCCATAATCACGAAACCAGAAAGTTGAACCAGATTCAAATTCCAAATTCAAATCATCTTAAGAATTCAAATTACAAAGTATATTGTAAGTATTGCAAATCATCTTTAGAATTCAAATTAGTTTTTGAAACCGATTGATCTTTGTGAATTCATTATGCTTTTCAAGTTTTAATTCAATCAACCCATATATTTTAATCACAATAGCATGAAGTTGTTTTACAGATAAAATATGTTGAAGTTTTGTCCTGGATTCAATAGTTTTGTCATGAGCTTTTTCAAAAATTTCAATAGAAGATGCTAAAGTTTTTTAGTTCATTTGCAAATACTTCAGCACTAAAATATGCTGAAATTTTATCCTGGATTCAATAGTTTTGTCATTGGCTTTTTCAAAAACTTCACCAAAAGATGCTTAAGTTTTTTAATCCATTTAAAATACTTCAGCACTAAAATAAGCTGAAGTTTTGTCTTGGATTCAATAATTTTGTCGTGAGCTTTTTTAAAAACTTCTGCAGAAGATGCTGAAGTTTTTTAGTTAATTTGCTAATACTTCAGCACTAAAATATCTTGAAGTTTTGTCATGGATTCAATAGTTTTGTCTTATGCTTTTTCAAAAACTTCAGCAGAAGATGCTGAAGTTGTTTAGTTCATTTGTAAAAACTTCAGGACAAACCTGTTGAAGTTTTCTTCCTGCACTATGTAATTTTCTCCTGCATGCTGAAGTTAAATTTAGTTCATGTTTAAATTTTATCCTCCATTAGACAGCTTTTTCATGAGTGTTTTTTCGAAAACTTCAATATAAACAAACTAAAATGTTCTAGTATATTTGCTAAAACTTCAGCTTCAACGTGCTTACGTTTTTCTCTCGTAGTATGTAATTTTCTAATGAATTTCTTATGAACTTCATAAGTAAATTCTTTTGTTCAGTTTCCTAATACTTGACAATAAACATGCTTCTGCAGGATGAATTCGATTTAAAAGGCAGTTAACAAAAAAATGGGTACGGATATAAACAGAAAAATAAAGCGGTACAGGTTAAAAAAGGGCGACCAAATAAGGAGCCCCATGCAATTATAAAATCTGAACACTCATTCAATATCGAGTCCAACTATACAAGAATTATTCAAATCCGATCCCATATTGCCTTTCAAAACTCAAGTATTTGGTCTAAGAACTTTACATCTTTCCCCCAAATGTTTCAACCAAAATCCTTAATTAAATGAAGAAATCAAAGATAGATTGTGGAATTTAATAAAAAATAATTTAGGAACTCTTACCCCAATAATCCCTCTGAAAATCCCCCAAAATACCGCCTAAATCCGAGCTCTCAAGTCCAAATAGTGAAAAATGATATAAACCCTCAATTTTGGAATTGTAATCTGCTACCCATGTATTCCTTCTTCCGAACGCGGAAATTGCCTCACGTTCGCAAGCACAAAAATGCTACTGGCCAATTTTCCTCTTACGTGAATGCGAGGGTCCACTCGCAAACACGGTGCACACAATCCACCAGCTTGGCATTCACGTAGACCAAACACAGGAGTCCACCCAGGTTGTCTTGCTTCTTCATGAACGTGGATCCCAGTCCGTGATCGTAGTGCACAAGCACCTACCCCTTCGCTAACCCGTGGCCTCCTCCGCGAACGCGAAGGGAAAAATTCCATCAAAACTCATACTACTTTACGCGAATGCAGGAGAATCCTCATGAACGCATAGAAGGACACCAAAACTGGGAAAAACCAGCAACTTCAGAAATTCTTCAAAGTTCTTAAATGCGCCGAACATGGTCTGAATCACACCCGAGGACCACGAGACCACAACCAATTATACCAACAAGTCCTAAAATATTATACTAACTTAGTCGAGCCTTCAAATCACATCAAACAACGCCAAAATAATGAATTCTGCATCAATTCAACGCTAATAAATTTTTTAGCTTATAACTCCCACATCCGATGCCAAACCCTATCAAATCAATTCCGATTGACCTCAAGTTTTGTACACAAGTAATAATTGACATTAAGGATATATTCCAACTTCAAGAATCAAAATCCGACACAGATATTGAAGAATTCCACTGCCGGTCAAACTTCCCAAAATTTCACCAATTTCCAACTTTCACCAATTAACGCCGAAATGACCTACGAACCTCCAAATCAACATCCAGACAAGCTCCTAAGACCAAAATCGCCATTTGGAGGTGTAGGAACCATCGAAATTCCATTCCGGAGTTGTATTCACACAAGTAAAAGTACGGTCAAATTCTACGACTTAAACTTCTATTTTTTAAGGGACTATGTGTCCTATTGTAAATGCCTAATTTTGGCTCATTCTTTTCTCCTTTTATGTTTGTTATGTGTGTATGTATATGTTTTAAGTTTTGATTATAATCTAATTAAAAAGGGATAAAATTTTGGGCTAAGTTGCATTTTAAATCGAAATGGGCCAAAAGTTCATACCAAATCAGTGGCCCAATGGCACTGACCCGGTTCGGATAAGGCTGGCCAGGGAGGTAAGCTAAATGGTGTAGTTTCAGGGTGAAATTACATTTTCCTTAATGAATTGGATATGCAATCTCAGCCGTTCAAGCTCCCATGGTCCAACGGCTCAAGATTAATTCCCCACTCAGGTATTTAAACCCCTAATTCCCCAAAATTTCGCCCAATTTCCCCTTATTTCCCGTCTTCTTCTTCTTCTTCTTCTCTCTTCTCACTCTCTCCACTCTTCCTCAATAGCTAGCAGCCACGACCAATCTCCACCTATCGGCCACCACCAAACCACCACCAAACCCCATCAAACTTACATCATTTACTTTCCCTCACTTCCCTATTTTCATATCCATATCCCAAACCCTCAAACTCCCTCTCAATCTCCATAAATCTAGCAAAAATTGAAACTCTAGCTTCCCCCTTTCCTCAAGATTTCTCGGGTTATATCCACCCCCACACAATTACACCAACAAAAATGTATAGATCTCAAGGAAAACTATCCATTCCTAACAATTTCACCGTTAATAATCCGCCACCGCCGGCCAGCCGCCATCACTGTCCACCGCCTCTGCCACCACCGTTGTTGCCCCTACAAACACCATTGCCCCTTCATTTTTAGACTATTTCGGACTAGAACAACGTTTGTTTCTCTCTAGCACAATGTTAGAATTTATTGGTTTCGGCATGTGCTAAAAAGAAATGCATGTTTCAAGGCCAGACAGTCACGGCTCGTCGTCCTTGGCGTCTCATCACTACTCGAATTGGCATTGATTCCTCTCGTGTGGTATAGCTCTATATTCTTTTATTTTTCTGTTTTTATTTTTCATTATGTTAGGTTTCATTTAATTTCTATGCTCGTTCTTCTTTTGTCGTTACTGATTCATTGTGATCGTATATGTAACTATGTACTACTTATATTAATTAGTTGTCTATCCTTAGGTTGTTTAGCTTAAACTTTGTATAATCATTTTAAGTGTGGTTACGTGTAAGTACATTAGATTAGTATATGTTACTCATGGTTTCTTTTTTTTATCAGACAATATAGTCTATGATTATGTTAGATTAATTAATATTTGTATTCCGTTAAACTAATGTTTAGTCTTTTAGATCCAGTATGTTCAGTGTTTAGTCTAGTCTCGTTGTTGCATTTTTTGTATTAAATTGTTTGTAGCGGTAAATAAAGCAATCGATTTATTTGTGATTAGGTTTAAGCTCTGATTTTGAGGTTAAGTATTTCTAGTTTTGTATATGTTTAAGCTAATTAGTTTAAGGCCTTAACTACATATTTTGTATGTTTATAATCGTTAGGTTCTTTTGTTAGTTTAATGGTTCAAGTCTAGTTACGTGATTTTGCACCTTCTAGTTTAAAGCAATAGTTTAGTTTCATATTAGTTTGTGAGGATAGTAGAAGGTACTTGAGTGTAGGACCTTTGTATGGTTGCTTTTACTGTTCGGGGACTGTTTGGAGTACAATACTCCAAAATTTGTCCACATTTGGTAAGGAAAATAGTTTCTTGGATAGATTTTTGGTTTTTGAAAGATTTTGTGTCAAAAATGCTATTATTTTGGAAAGATTTCTTGTAAAACAAAAATCTTCCCCAGCCCTTCCCCTCCTATATAAATAAGAGTTCTTTCCTCACTTGAGAACATGTTATACACACCTCTACTCACTGGAAAAAGAAAAAAGAACACATCTTAGAGAGAGAAAAAATCAGTAGTTGAATACTTAATGTAAGTTGAATTTCAGAGCTTTGTGAACTACTATTTGTCACGACCCAAATTCCCAACCTTAGGGATCGTGATGGCGCCTAACACCACACTTGCGAGGCAAGTCAATGTTAGAATTCGATTAACTACTTTGCATTATTTATCCATTTAGCATAAACAAATAAATTTAAAGTGATCTTAACTGAAATAATTCCCAACAATATGTAAATAAAATAATAATATTAACTAATTAAATTAAACGAACCGCGAACTAATTATATAAATAATACCAAAACTACCCCAGAGTCTGGTGTCACAATCCACGAACGACTAAAGAATACTACAAATAAATGTCTGCAAGAAATAGTGCACTGTTCTGAATGATATAAAAAAAATAGTGTATATAAAAAAAATAAGAGAAGACTCTCGGATCTCTGCGAACACTGGCAGATATACCTCGTGTCTCCAACGAAATGGGGTAGTCGTCCTAGTATCGTCTACTACGGAATGGTACCTGGATCTCAGCAAAAGAGCACAGAGTATAGTATCAGTACAACTGATCCCATGTACTGAGTAAGTGTCGAGCCTAACCTTGGCGAAGTAGTGACGAGGCTAAGGTTGGGTTGTTAACAGTATAATAGACAACAATAAATAAAAATAAAGCATGAAATAAATTTAAACAAATAAATAAATTAATAAATAAATGCTGTAACGAATTCAACATAACTCACTGCTTTTCTTTTCAGATCTCATCCATAACAAATTCTTAAATAAATTTCCAACCTTAAACTTAAATTATTATTTTTTTTAAATTAAAAATAGTGCTAAAATATATATAAAGAATAGTAATTAAATACTTAAGCTTTTCAAAACCTTTATTTTTCTTATTCTTTAAAAATCGATAAAATATAAATGTCCTCCCTTATCGCTCCTTGTTGCGGCGTGCAACCCGCTCCCACCCGTCCTCCCTTATTACTCCTCCCAAAATTTATCACCCTTATTACTCTTGTTGCGGCGTGTAACCCGATCCCACCTGCCCACCCTTATCACTTCTTGTTGCGGCGTGCAACCCGCTCCCACCAGACATTTCATATCAATTTATTTATCAATTTCACAATTCAGGCCAAGTCTTTCACAATACTTTTGTCTCAATAATTATAAATAATGAACCGTATTTTTCTCATAATTTGATCAATATCCTCTCAACCAGGAAACACGACAGGAACATAAAAATACAAATATATCTATTTCGTGGAACGATGCCAAATAGTCATGGAAATAATAATGAACATATAACAAGTAAAACAATAATCAAATATGTGGGGAATGTGAAAAGGATCATGTTTAACAAACGAATTTTGGGTGGTGCATAGGTACTCGTCACCTCACCTATACACCACACCCATGCTTTACACATAACAAACAAGTGGGGAGTCATATTCCTTCAAGTCAAAGTTAGACCAAACACTTACCTTAATTCTGCAGACCACTCACTACTCAATTATGACCTTTCCTTTTGAATTCTCCTATAAATTGCTCGAATCTAATAAAAATTAACTTAATATCATTAAATAATGCTAAAGGAATTAACTTTATTGAAAAATATAATTTTTTTTTTTTAAAGAAAAACAGATGTTGGACTACAAGATTTAGCCCAAAAAATTAAGAAATTATTCAGTGAACAAATACAAGAACACAAACGATAATAAATAAATAAATAAATAAATAAAACAAACATACTTACTAGTCTCTTCATGATTATATTATGTGTCATTCACAAATCTGAAAACCACCACTATTTTGGTTTTGTTCATTTTTTGTACATGTTTTATATTGGGTTTAGTCTAACAAATAATGGAAAGAAAGGACTATAAAGAATAATCATATTTAATTCTCCATAATTATTAGCCATTAATTACTCTTGTAAAAATTTTAGTCAATTTTCTAACGGACATTGCCGACACTCAATCACCACAACCTCAAGCAGTAAAGAGGCGTTGACCCAATGGCTCCTTCCCTCGAATTGAATAAAATTATTTATTCATGTTTGATATTTACATTAAATTATATTAAATAATTATAATATATTTATTTGTTTGTATAAACACTAAAAACATGTGAGTCTACCCATCATCATTATAGTGTCAGAAAATAAACTAACAGGAAAAGAACTTGTTTAAATTCAATTTAGTCAATTAACTGCACCACTTTAAGTAATGGAAGGGTAGGTGTACCTGATTGCTTGGATTGCTTCTACAAAGATTCACACAATTAATAGCTATGTCAGGCTCGATAGTCATGCCTCTGTCAATATGTCAATACCTATATGCTATTCTAGGTTTTGTTTCTAGCTTAGAAGCTAGAATTTATTGGCTTCACCAATTTTATTCCTACACGTGACTTGCAACCTGGCAGCAAAGGAGAATGGGCCTAGCCCATTTCTTTTGTTTAAACAACACAATCAAGTTATTAATTTACCAATAATTACATATAGTATAAAATGTGGCCCGCTAGTAATTAACTGGTACAAAATCTTATATTCTAATAATTTATTCTACTAGCTTAGTATTTGATTTAAATGTTATATACATGTATCGGACTCCGGAACCAAAATACGGACCCGATACCAATGGTTTTAAGTATTATTTCTTTTCTTTAATTCATAAACATTTCAACAAAACAATTTCTTTATAAAAAATTGATTTCTAAGGCTTGGGACCTCGGAATTTATTTTCGGGCATACGCCTGAGTCCCATATTTTACTGTGGACCTTCCGGGATAGTCGGAACATGGATCCGGGCCCGTTTACTTAAAAAGTTGACCAAAGTCAATTTTTATCAAATTTAAATTCTAAAGATCACCATTTTTCATATTTTTCACCTAAAAGCTTTCCGATTTCACGCCCGGACTGCGCACACAATCGAGGTATTTAATTTTTAATCCTTTTTTTTATTGGCTATTATGCATGGAACGGAGTCTAATTTTATAAAATGACCCCTTGGGTCATCACACTATTATAGTGTAAAATCTCTCATAAAAATAAAAACATCTTTTAGGTAGTCTGTGGAGCCATTAGCTTCTGTTTCACGTGTCTTTGCTGGGAATTTTCTAGGCCATTTCTCTAGGGTTTTGATGTTGTTATTGCTGTCTTTTGTAGCTGTGTCTGTGTGCTTATTTGGTCCAAAGTTCGACATTACTTTTAGTAATGGGAGTTGCTGCAACTAGGTAATCTTCAAGACTATGTATATATACCTCTTTGAATGAAAGATTTTTTAGTACTACTTGCAACCTGTCTTGATAGTTTCTAGCTATAAGATTCTTTTATAGTAATGTATGGAGTTATTTTCTTTTATTGTTATTGTGCCAAATTTTCTGGAAAAGATATATATATGAAGTTATGAATCATTTCTCATGAGTTAGTTATAGTTAGTCTATTCTCTTGTCATGTTAAAAAGGAGAATTTTGTATGTATATATTCTTAGAACACGTAGTAGTACATGTTGAAATGAAAAAGTTTAAAGTTTTGCATTTAAATGTCCAATTGAATTTATTTAACAGAATTGTGTCAAAGAAGATTCATTTTATTTTGGTGACATGTTTTCATGGTATTAAAACCTTATTTCAATATAATGAGCCAGTGGTGCTTGTTGGAATTCATAAGTCAAAGTAACTTTTCTCTTTTTCTTTTGCTCAAGTTCATGCCTTTTATTTTTCTATATCTCTTGCTTGATTATTGTTACTTTGTTTTTTCAGTTTCCTTTTAATGTAGTAAATAGCCTCGAGTCATAATAGATTAATAGAGTGGGCCATGAATTCGAGATTCAAGAATAAGTTTTTTTTTGTAACAATTGAAATATATATATACATATATATATATACATACATACATATATATATATATATATATAATAAATAAGTATATTAATAATTTTATTTTGCTGGTCAGGCCCCAAAAAAATAAGCAGCTGACCTATTTCAAAAATAATTGGGGCAAATCTTCTATTTTTCTTAAATAAAAACGGGCTATTTGCAGTCATACCCTATATTTGTGCCACCTTTTAACTTGTACTCTATTTTTTAAAATTATTATTTTGGTACCCGATTGATAAAATATCTGTAATAATATGGTCATTATACCCCTGACAACACATATAAAAGATGCATCATGCATAATACGGCTCTCCTCCATCACTCTGTCTCTACTCACAACTTCTCTTGCATTTTCCATAATCACGAAACCAGAAAGTTGAACCAGATTCAAATTCCAAATTCAAATCATCTTAAGAATTCAAATTACGAAGTATATTGTAAGTATTGCAAATCATCTTCAGAATTCAAATTAGTTTTTGAAACCGATTGATCTTTGTGAATTCATTATGCCTTTCAAGTTTTAATTCAATCAACCCATATATTTTAATCACAGTAGCATGAAGTTGTTTGACAGATAAAATATGCTGAAGTCTTCTCCTGGATTCAATAGTTTTGTCATGAGCTTTTTCAAGAACTTCAATAGAAGATGCTAAAGTTTTTTAGTTCATTTGCAAATACTTCAGCACTAAAATATGCTGAAATTTTGTCCTGGATTCAATAGTTTTGTCATTGGCTTTTTCAAAAACTTGACCAAAAGATGCTGAAGTTTTTAAATTCATTTGAAAATACTTCAGCACTAAAATATGCTGAAGTTTTTTCCTGGATTCAATAGTTTTGTCATGAGCTTTTTCAAAAACTTTTGCAGAAGATGCTGAAGTTTTTTAGTTCATTTGCTAATACTTCAGCACTAAAATATGTTGAAGTTTTGTCCTGGATTCAATAGTTTTGTCATAAGCTTTTTCAAAACCTTCAGCAAAAGATGTTGAAGATGTTTAGTTCATTTGTAAAATTTCAGGACAAACCTGTTGAAGTTTTCCTCCTGCACTATGTCATTTTCTCCTGCATGCTGAAATTAAATTTAGTTCATGCTTAAATTTTGTCCTCCATTAAATAGCTTTTTCATAAGCATTTTTTCGAAAACTTCAATATAAACAAACTAAAATGTTCTAGTATATTTGCTAAAACTTCAGCTTCAACGTGCTTACGTTTTTCTCCCGTAGTATGTAATTTTCTAATGAAATTTTTATGAACTTCATAATTAAATTCTTTTGTTCAGTTTCCTAATACTTGACAATAAACATGCTTCTGCAGGATGAATTCGATTTAAAAGGTATTTAACAAAAAAATGGGTACGGATATAAACAGAAAAATAAAGCGGTACAGGTTAAAAAAGGGAGACCAAATAAGGAGCCCCGTGCAATTTTTACAATAAAAACGGTCTCAGTGGCCCCATTGCCATGAAACTCAAGTTGGCCCATTTTCTCAAATAAACTAAGTTGGCCCATATTTAAATAAAAGTTGGTCAGCCTTTTACATTTAAATCTATTCATAAAATTCTAGTGATATGATTTTTTTTTTGAATAACTTAATTATACTTATTAATTTTAAAAGATAGGCAATTTTAGGCTCGTTTTCAAAAGTTGACCATGTGTTTTTGCACGATTCTTGGTCAATATCAATGAATAAAGGGTCATGAGTGCCTTCCCGCTCCTTGACTTTCTAATAAGAAAATGTGTTCGTCCATGTGTTCATACTTGTTCCTTGGTTAAAAGAACCTCATCAAATAAAGAACATGTATGCTTACACGCTCCTAGGCCAAAATTAATAAAATTCGATTAACTATTAAGGGATGCTAGACAATAGTAATTTAAGGCAAATAAAACACACTTTATTCAAAAATAATTCAAGCCTAATTTCATTATTAAAAGCAACAGTGCTAGAACCACGGGATTCAGGGAGGGCCTTACACCTTCTCCCTGGTCAATAGAATTTCTTACCCGATCTTCTATTTTTGCGGACCAATATAAATAGAGTCAAACCTTTCTTAGACTATGGATTCAAATAAAAGGTAACTTGAAAAACCAACAAAATCAATTTCAAGTGGCGAATCTGTAAATAAAAAAATTTCTACACAATTTTGTCACTTTAATTGGACAAACTCTTTAAGCCACATAATATTATTTTGCGGTTAGAAAAGGGGTGTGACAGCTCTGGAAACTCTGCTGGGGAAAAACTATATGCTAGACTTCGAGCTTTTTAATATTCATTATTTTTGGCATTTATTATCTTTTGATAGTATTGTGTATATGAGCCTAATGTGTTAATTTTCGCTTATTTATTGCTTTGATATTGTTTGAACTGTACATATAAGTTGTTCTCTCTTGCACCGGTAATAACCAAAAATTTTATATATACTAATTAACTTAAGAGTTTTAATTTATTTAAATGGTTAGTAAACCTAATTAACTATTACACATATTCAGTTGGAAAATAAAATAACTGAGACAAATTATAATTATAAAGAAACTGGCTAGACCCACACATGGCCCACGTCAAAAAAAAACCAAAAATGCAAGGAAAAGGGAGTAAATTAGATCTTATAAATTAAGAGAGGAAAAAAATGATCAAAAGGCAAAACTAACAGAAAGAGCCTGCAATACTTTTTCGGCGACGCTGATAAAAAGCTATCACCTTGTGAGATTTCATGTATTTCTTTTGAGATTTGTCCAATATCATAAAAGTAAATGACTAGATGTTGTCAATTGTGAAATTACATTAGCAAAGTCAAAATACAGGACAAAACTAGAAATATATGTGTTTTGAAAGAAAGGTGTGTAATGATGGCCATGTGATGTTGTTGGAAAATAATAATGATGATGTGATAGTTATTAGCTTGTAAGGGATAGTATTGAGATGTGAGAAACGTACGGCCTTGGGATTGAACATATTTAAGAGTTATGGAATTTTGTTTTTTATGAAAATTAGTGGGAAAAAAATTCAGTTTAGGGCTTGAGTTTAAGAGACATTTTAGGAACAATTTGAGGGGTCAAACGAACTCTGATTTTGGTGTTTTTTATATGTACGGACTCGTGAGAGGACGAAGAACATTTTAGTATAAAAATTTCTGCATTTCAGGACGCGGGCCCGGGGTCGGGTTTTGACCGAATTCGAATTTTTTGAGTTAAAATCGATATTTTTAATTGAAATTTATTCTTTAAGCATAAATTGATGATAAAAATATGAACTTGGTAGATTTGGAGCATTCAGAAGTGGATTCGAGGGGCAAGCGTATTGCGGAACAGTTTCTGGGCTAGTTTGAGGTAAGTAATGTCTTTAAAACCTGTCTTGAGGGTATGAAACCCCGGACTATCCACCCTTTCACGGGTTTTGAAATGCAAAGGTTGAAACTTTGGAGATATATTCCCTATTTAGGCGATTATTGAGTTGCGAAACCGATTTATTATGCTTAATTAGTATTATTTTGTTATGATATAATTTGGGCTGTAAGCCATGTTTGGGGCCTTGTGCCGACTTGTTTACCCCTTGGGGAATGTGTTTACTGTATCTTCCTCACTTATATGTTATGATTTTAACTCAGTCTTTTCTTGATAATTGTTTTGACACTCAAAGTATTTTGATATTATTTTCTTGAAAATGGAACACTGTTTTGGGTCGAGAACCCGGTATATTTATGGCCTGAAGGGCAAGTTGAGAGTGTCTGACTGAGTGAGGCAATAGGCCTATATTGTGAGGATGTTATGATATGAGTGAGGCTGCGGGCTTATGTTGTGAGTGATTTATGTCATGATGAGGCTTGTTATATAATACTTGGGCTGTAGGAGCCCCTCCGGAGTCTGTACACAACCCCAGTGAGCGCAGGTACCTAATGAGTGATGCCCGCGGGGCTTATGCTGAGTGATTGCGAGGATGCCTGATGGGCCGATACTGAGTGACTGTGAGGATGCCTGATGGGCTGATACTGAGTGACTGTGAGGATGCCTTATGGGCTGATACTGAGTGACTGTGAAGATGCCTAATAGGCTGATATTGAGTGATGGTGAGGATGCCTGATGGGCAATGGTTACGATAAATGATTTTGGCCCGAGGGGTAGTTTTATGAAGATTTTTATTGAGTATTCGAACTATGATTTACTTCGTTTTTCAAACTGAGTTTTCTGTGGATTTCACTGAAATATATTGATATTATACTTGTTTTCAAAGGATTTTGAAACTGATTTGTAACTTATGTATTTGCTGAATCTTACTTGGTGTTAACTGTTTTGTGAAATTGTGTATCTGTTTTGTGTGCTTTATATTCTCAGACTGTGACTTTTTTTCATTACTACTGAGTTGGCGTACTCATCATTACTCCTTGTGCCCCTGTGCACAGATCCAGGTACTAGATTCACAGCACTAGTTGTTCAGTTGATAGTAGCAGTACACGGGATTCGATGTAGCTGCCAGCGTCCACAGCTTCTCCACTTCCCCTCCTACTTAGTCATAGTTTTGGATTCTGAGATATATTATATTTAGCAGAGTTAGTTTTATTTTCTGTAAGATGCTCATGACTACTGACTCCAATTTTGGGAGGTTGTTTAGAGTTGTTAGTTCATTATTGGGGGCGCTAGACTTATATAATTAAATTCTTTGTTATGATTATTGTTATTTGCTATATTGTCAACTGTTAAAATAAGAGTAATTGCGTAGTAAGGTGATGGTTGGCTATCCTAGTTCCACGATAGTCGCCATCACGGCCTGTTAGGATTTGGGGTCGTGACAAGTTGGTATTAGAGCCCTAGGTAACATAGGACTCAAAGGTCATGAGTAGGTTCAGTAGAGTCTTGCGGATCGGTACGGAGACGTCTACTTATCTTCGAGAGGCTGTAGAACTTTTAGGAAGCATCTCTATTTTCTTGAACTGTTTCGTGCCAATCTATTGATTCTTGAATCTAAGCTTATGTTGTTTCTTTCTCTCACAGATGGTAAGGGCACGCAATACCGAGCAGGGTAACCGGGCACCAGCTGGACCCATGAGAGGTTGAGGCCATGGTAGAGGTAGGGGACCAGCTCAGGCAGCAGCGGGGGCAGTACCAGAGGATCCCACAGTTATTCAGGATAAGGTTCCCGCTAATGTTGCCCCAGCAGGACAGGTTCCGACACCTGTTGTGCCTATTGTGATCCCAGGTCTCCAGGAGGCTTCGGCTCAGATATTGACGATGTGTTCCAGCTTAGCTCAGGCAGTTGCTATAACTACTACTGCCAATGCAGCTCAGGCCGGGGGAGGCAACCAGACTCTAGCTGCCCGGGCACCTAAGCCAGTGGTACAGGATATTCAGGCACTAGGAGCAGTCCCAGATCATCTAGTAGCTCCAGCTCAGGGTTTTGAGGTTGCTGCTATGCCTGAGGATGAGCAGCGCAGGTTAGAGAGGTTCAACAGACTGAGGCCTCCGTCTTTCAGTGGTGCAGAGGGCGAGGATGCCCAAGGTTTTCTTGATAAATGTTAGAGAATTCTTCGTACTGCAGGTATTTCAGAGACCAGCGGAGTTTCATTTGCTACTTATCGGTTTGAGGGTGCTGCATTTACTTGGTGGGAATCATTCGAGAGGTGTAGGCCGGTTGGTTTAGCACCTCTTACCTGGCAGCAGTTCTCTACTATTTTTCTGGAGAAATATGTTCCTCAGTCTCATAGAGAGGAGCAGTGCAAACCGTTTGAGCACCTGCGCCAGGGAGAGTTATCAGTCACCCAGTATGAGATGAGGTATTCTGAACTGGCCAAACATGCTTCAGAGTTAGTCCCCACAGACAGGGAGCGTATCAGGAGATTTGTGGATGGTCTCACGTATCAGCTTAGGATTTTGATGACCAGAGAGAGGGTGTCTTGATCCACATTTGAGCAGGTTGTTGATATAGCTCGGGACATTGAGTCAGTTCGCAAGCAGGAGCATGTTGATAGGGAGGTTAAGAGGCCTCGGGGATCAGGTAATTTCAGTGGTGCTCCTCCTAGAGGACAATTTCAGACTAGCAGAGGTCGTTCATTTAGACCTCCATAGCCAGCTCGCCCAGCTTACAGTAGTGCATCATCAGGGCAGGGTCCCCATAATTTTCACCAGGGGAATTCATCTTTTAGTGATCTTCCAGCTCAGAGCTCTGCCTGAGCGTCATCTTATCAGGGTTCTTCTATGCGTGGTTTGTTTGGTGATTATAATGGTGGCATAGGTTCTCGCTCATTTTCATCCCCAGCTTCAGGTGGTTGTTACGAGTGTGGAGAGTTCGGGCATGAGTGGATGTTTTGCCCTCGTTGTTCTAGTGGCTTATCCCAGCAGAAGGGCTCAGCCTTCGGCGTCAGCTCCAGTCACTTCACCACCTACCCAGGAAGTTAGGGGTGGTGGTCAGGCAGTTAGAGGCTGTCTTAGAGGGGGAGGTCAAGCAAGTGGAGGCCAGGCACGTAATTATGCACTTCCGGCTAGGCCTGATGCTATGGCATCTGATGCGGTAATTACAGGTACTATTTTAGTTTATCACACTGATGCTTTGGATTTATTTGACCCTGATTCCACGTACTCTTATGTCTCATCCTATTTTGCTTATTTTTTGAATATTCCCTGTGAGTCCCTAGTTAAATCTATTCATGTTTTGACTCTGGTGGGTGATACTATTGTTGTAGACCGTGTGTATCAGTCGTGTCTTATATCTATTAGGGGTTTGGAGACCCGAGTGGACTTGATTTTACTGAGTATGGTCGATTTTGATGTGATTCTGGGCATGGACTGGTTATCCCCATGTTATGTTATTCTTGATTGCCACGCTAAGACCGTGACCCTAGCCATGCCCGGTGTTCCGAGAGTTGAGTGGAAGGGGTCTATAGAGCATGTGCCTAGCAGAGTGATTTCTTATTTAAAGGCTCAGCGTATGGTTGAGAAAGGGTGTGAGTCCTATCTTGCTTTTGTGAGGGATGTTAGTAGTGAGACTCCATCTGTTGATTCTGTTCCTGTAGTCCGCGATTTTCCTGATGTATTTCCTGCAGACCTGCCAGGCATGCCACCTGACAAGGATATTGATTTTAGTATTGACTTGGTGCCCGAAACTTCACCTATTTCTATCTACCTTACCGCATGGCACCAGCAAAGTTGAAAGAATTAAAGGAGCAGCTTCAGGAACTCTTAGATAATGGGTTTATTCGGCCTAGTGTATCGCCTTGGGGTGCGCCGGTGTTGTTTGTGAAAAAGAAGGATGGCACCATGCGAATGTGCATTAATTATAGACAGCTGAATAAGGTCACAGTAAAGAATCGGTATCCTTTGCCTCGTCTTGATGAATTATTTGATCAGCTCCGGGGAGCTAAGGTATTCTCTAAGATCGACTTGAGGTCAGGGTACCACCTGTTGAAGATTCGGGATTCTGACATTCCGAAGACGGCTTTCAGGACCAGATATGGTCACTATGAATTCCTGGTTATGTCATTTCGGCTGACCAATGCCCCGGCATCATTTATGCAATTAATGAATAGTGTGTTTCAGCCCTACCTTGATACTTTCGTTATTGTGTTCATTGATGACATTCTGGTGTATTCTCGTAGCCAGGAGGAGCATGCTCAGCACTTGAGGATTGTATTACAAAGATTGAGGGAGGAGAAGCTTTATGCAAAATTCTCGAAGTGTGAGTTTTGGCTTGGTTCAGTGGCTTTCTTGGGGCATGTGGTGTCTAGCAAGGGTATTCAAGTCAATCCGAAGAAGATTGAGGTGGTGCAGAGTTGGCCCAGACCGTCTTCAGCTACAGAGATTCGGAGTTTCCTCGGTTTGGCGGGTTACTACCGTCGCTTTGTGGAAGGATTCTCTTCTATTGCTTCACCATTGACTAGATTGACACAGAATGGTGTTCTATTCATATGGTCCGATGAATGTGAGGAGAGCTTTCAGAAGCTCAAGTCAGCATTGACTACAGCTTCGGTGTTAGTGTTGCCTGCTGGTTCGGGTTCTTATACGGTTTATTGTGATGCTTCTAGAGTTGGCTTGGGAGCGGTGTTGATGCAGGATTGTAGGGTGATTGCCTATGCGTCGAGACAGCTGAAGGTGCACGAGAAAAATTGCCCAGTGCACGATCTTGAGTTAGCTGCCATTGTTCATGCCTTAAAGATTTGGTGGCATTACTTGTATGGGTACAATGTGAGATTTACACCGATCATTGTAGCTTGCAGTATCTGCTGAGGCAGAAAGACTTAAATTTGCGTCAGAGGAGGTGGTTGGAGCTTCTCAAGGATTACGACTTGACTATTCTGTATCATTTGGGGAAGGCCAATGTGGTGGTCGATGCCTTGAGTCGCAAAGCCGAGAGTTTGGGGAGTCTAGCTTACCTTTCAGCAGCATAGCGGCCCTTAGTCCTTGATGTTCAGGCCTTAGCGGGCCAGTTAGTGAGGTTGGATTTATCAGACCCTTCACGAGTGGTAGCTAGCATGGCTTCCCGATCTTCTTTATTTGATCAGATTAAGGCATGGCAGTATGACGACCGGCACTTGTTAGTTCTCCAGGACAGGGTCCTATTGGTGATGATGGGGCTATGAGGATGCAGGGTCGTATTTGGGTGCCCAATGTGGATGGTATTCGAGAGTTGATATTAGCAGAGACTCATAGCTCGGAGTATTCTATTCACCCGGGTGATGCGAAGATGTATCAGGACTTGAGACAACAGTATTGGCGGAGGCGGATGAAGAGAGATATTGTTGAGTACGTAGCACGGTGTCTCAACTGTCAGCATGTCAAGTATGAGCACCAGAGACCAGGTGGTTTGCTTCAGAGGTTGGATATTCCGGAGTGGAAGTGGGAGCTAATTTCTATGGACTTTGTAGTTGGGCTTCCACGAACTTCTACGGGTTTTGATGTTATTTGGTTCATTGTGGATAGATTGACCAAGCCCGTGCATTTCATTCCTGTCAGTACTACTTACACTTCAGAGCGGTTAGCTGGTATTTACATTAAGGAGATTGTCTGGTTGCACAGAGTTCCTGTTTCTATCATCTCTGACAGAGGTACACAGTTCACGTCTCAGTTATGGAAGGCTGTACAGAGAGGTATGGGTACAGATGTAGAGTTGAGTAGTGCATTTCATCCTCAGACCGACGGGCAGTCAGAACGGACTATTCAGATATTGGAGGAAATATTATGGGCTTGTGTGATTGATTTTGGCGGTTCATGGGATCAATTTCTGCCATTAGTGAAGTTTGCATATAATAACAGTTACCAGTCCAGTATTCAGATGGCCCCGTATGAGGCTTTATATGGTAGGATGTGTAGATCTTCGGTTGGATGGTTTGAGCCTGGTGAGGCCAAGTTACTGGGCACAGATTTGATTCAGGATGCGTTGGAGAAGGTGAAGTTGATTCAGAAGCGACTTCGCACGGCGTAGTCTCTGTAGAAGAGTTATGCGGACCGGAAGGTCCGGGATGTGTCATTTATGGAGGGTGACAAGGTATTGCTGAAGGTATCACCCATGAAGGGTATCATGAGGTTTGGAAAGAGGGGAAAGCTGAGTCCACGATTTATTGTTCCCTTTGAGGTACTTCAGAAGGTGGGAGAGGTGTCTTATAGACTTGCATTGCCACCCAGATTGTCGAGTGTCCATCCGGTATTTCATGTGTCGATGCTCAGGAAATATGTTGGTGACCCGTCGCATGTGTTAGACTTCAGCACAGTTCAGCTCCAGAGTGATATGTCATATGAGGTGGAGCCAGTAGCTATTTTGGCTCACGAGGTCAAAAAGTTGAGGTATAAGGATATAGCATCAGTGAAGGTGCAGTGGAGAGGTCAGCCAGTGGAGGAAGCTACTTGGGAGACCTAGCGGGAGATGCAGAGCAAATATCCTCACTTATTTGAGTCTTCAGGTATATTTCTAGACCCGTTCGAGGACAAACGTTTGTTTAAGTGGGGGAGAATGTAATAACCTAAAATTTTATATATACTAATTAACTTAAGAGTTTTAATTTATTTAAATGGTTAGTAAACCTAATTAACTATTACACATATTGAGTTGCAAAATAAATAACTAAGACAATATATAATTATAAAGAAATTGGCTAGACCCACACATGGCCCACGTCAAAAAAAACTAAGATTCAAGGAAAAGGGAGTAAATTAGGTCTTATAAATTAAGAGAGAGGAGAAAAAATGATCAACAGGCAAAACTAACAGAAAGAGTCTGCAAAACTTTTTCGGCGGCGGTGATAAAAAGCTATCACCTTATGAGCTTTCAGGTATTTCTTTTGAGATTTGTTCAATATCATTAGAGTAAATGACTAGATGTTTCTTATACATTCTGTATATTGTGAAATTACAGTAGCAAAGTCAAAATATAGGACAAAACTAGAAATATATGTGTTTTGAAAGAAAGATGTGTAATGATGGCCATATGATGTTGTTGGAAAATAATAATGATGATGTGATGGTTATTAGCTTGTAAAGGATAGTATTGAGATGTGGGAAACGTGTTGCCTTGGGATTGAACATATTTAAGAGTTATGGAATTTTCTTTTTAATGAAAATCAGTGGAAAAAATTGAGTTTAGGGTTTGAGTTTAAGAGACCTTTTAGAAACGATTTGAGGGGTCAAACAAACTCCGATTTTAGTGTTCTTTAAATGTACACATTCGTGAGAGGACGAAGAACATTTTGGTATTAAAATTTCTGAGTTTCGGAATGTGGGCCCGGGGGTCAGGTTTTGACCGGATTCGGATTTTTGAGTTAAAATCGATATTTTTCAATTGGAACTTATTCCTTAAGCATAAAGTGATGATAAAAATATGAACTTGGTAGATTTGGAGCATTCAGAAGTGGATTCGAGGGGAAATCGTATTGCGAAATAGTTTCTGGGCTAGTTTGACGTAAGTAATGTCTTTAAATTCTGTCTTGAGGGTATGAAACCCCGGACTATCCACCCTTTCATGGGTTTTGAAATGCAAAGGTTGAAACTTTCGAGATATAATCCCTATTTATGAGATTATTGAGTTGCGAAACCAATTTCTAAGCTTATGCTTAATTAGTATTATTTTGTTATGATATGATTTAGGCTGTAAGCCATGTTTGGGGCCTTGTGCCGACTCGTTTACCCCTTGGGGGATGTGTTTACTGTATATTCCTCACTTATATGTTATGATTTTCACTCAGTCTTTTCTTGATAATTGTTTTGACACTCAAAGTATTTTGATATTATTTTCTTGAAAATGAAACACTGTTTTGGGTCGAGAACCCGGTATATCTATGGCCTGAAGGGCAAGTTGAGAGTGACTGAGTGAGGTTACAGGCTTATATTGTGAGGATGTTATGATATGAGTGAGGCTGCGGGCCTATGTTGTGAGTGATTTATGTCGTGATGCGGCTTGTTATATAGCACTTGGGCTGTAGGAGCCCCTCCGGAGTCTGTACACACCCCCAGTGAGCGCAGGTACCTAATGGGTGATGCTCGTGGGGCTTATGCTGAGTGATTGCGAGGATGCCTGATGGGCCGATACTGAGTTACTGTGAGGATGCCTGATGGCTGATACTGAGTGACTGTAAGGATGCCTGATGGGCTGATACTGAGTGACTGTGAGGATGCTTGATAGGTTGATATTGAGTGATGGTGAGGATGCCTGATGAGCAATGGTTACGATAAATGATTTTGGCCCGAGGGGCAGTTTTATGAAGATTTTTACTAAGTTTTGGAACTATGATTTACTTCATTTTTCAAACTGAGTTTTCTGAGGATTTCACTAAAATATATTGATATTATACTTGTTTCTAAAGAATTTTGAAATTGATTTGAAACTTATGTATTTGTTGAATCTTACTTGGTGTTTACTGGTTTTGTGAAATTGTGCATCTGTCTTGTGTGCTTTATATTCTCAGACTGTGATTGCTTTTCATTACTACTGAGTTGGCGTACTCATCATTACTCCCTGTGCCCCTATACACAGATCCAGGTACTAGATCACAGCAGTAGTTGTACAGTTGATAGTAGCAGTACACGGGATTCGAGGTAGTTGCCAGCATCCACAACTTCTCCACTTCCCCTCCTACTTAGTCATAGTTTTGGATTCTGAGATATATTATATTTAGCAGAGTTAGTTTTATTTTCTGTTAGATGCTCATGACTACTGACTCCAGTTCTGGGAGGTTGTTTAAAGTTGTTAGTTCATTATTGGGGGCGTTAGACTTATATAATTAAATTCTTTGTTATGATTGCTGTTATTTTTTATATTGTGAACTGTTAAAATAAGAGTAATTGCGTAATAAGGTGACGGTTGGCTACCCTAGTTCCACGATAGGCGCCATCACGGCCTATTAGGATTTGGGGTCGTGACAGCACCCCATCTGAGTCTTCTGATAAGTAATAGTGTTGTGTGTGTTGACCAGCTCCACAAAATTTTTTGTCTGAGATAAAACTAGTGTGCAGACCTGCTTCCGATGAAACATTTAATCACACATGTTTAGGCAGGGAGAACCACCACTAAATCCGGAACTGTTCTATGGCCGGCACGCTTATGCTCCTCGTCTTGGGTTGTCCGCCTAAGTAAGCCAGGTCTAGATACCTTCTCCTATAAGATTTAAAAACTTTTAAGAACAAGTCACATACCTGGTTATCCCTAGTAGGATCGTTTTGTTGCATCATTCGACTTAGCGAAGCTCGACATAGGGGTGGGGCTCGTATAGGACAGGTATCCTATTTGAGACCATCATGTTCGCTTATTTGCTACCTGTTACTTTATTTGGGAGGCTTGCATGTTGACCGGCTTTAGGGTGAATTAGTTGAATGAGTAGAGGAAAATATAAAAAAAAACATGCACCTGATTTATAAACAAATGTCCGTTCGTTTTTAAATTATAAAAAAATCCCTAGGTGGTTTGGTGTGTTTGGTGTCCATGATTAATTTTTCATTAAAAATAATAAAAAGAGAAAATATAGTTAGTTTCATTCGAAATTTTATCACCGAATTACGCGGGTTTGATTTTCACCCGATGTGAGATATGTAGGCAACCTTTATCGGGTCCAGACCCTAATTTTCTTAATCCAAAAATATTTTCCTTTAATATTTGATACATCAAATCTAGAAATTTAAATTTAAAAAAAAACAAACAAAAAAAAAGAATTTGAATTCAAAAATATTTTCGTTCTTCTTCAGAAGTTTTTCTTTCGGAAAGTAAAAAAGAAAACTCAGAATCCAAATATATATTTAGAAATTCAAAGGTATTAATTGAAATTTTTTAAAATATTTTCTTTCTTTTTTAGAAGTCTTTCTTTCGAAGATTCCAAAAAAAAATCTAAAAATATTTTCCTTCTTAGGAGCTTTCGTGGTCTGATTTGTATATGAGTAAAAAAAAGAGTTAGTTTATTTATTTATTCTTGATTTCCCTGAACTACGTAATGATTAGATTCATGTGGCGACATGATACGTAGGCAACCCCCAAAAGGTTCGATCGAAATATTTTTCAACGGCTCTAAAATGAGGCGAGTGAAAAGAAAAGCGCAAAAAAAAGTGAGAAGAAAATAAGAACGCCAATCGACAGAAATCATATAAGCCGGAATGATACGTGAAGCCTTCCAAAAGCATGTTAGACTCGGTGATAATTTTAGGATAATGTAATATTACATTTGTTTCATATATGTAAAATGTTTTACCCTAACACATGTGTTATCTCTTATCTAGTAAGCTTAAGATTGTTGGTTTGTGGTGAAACTTGCAAC
Organism: Nicotiana paniculata; assembly: GCA_005239505.1. NCBI lineage: Eukaryota > Viridiplantae > Streptophyta > Magnoliopsida > Solanales > Solanaceae > Nicotiana > Nicotiana paniculata. The sequence continues at coordinate 52,255 of ML319299.1, forward strand.
GCGTCATTACTTCACCAGATCTAAAGGAAAGATACTGATGGCTAACAATGATGAAATCGAGTTTCAGTGACGACCCCCATGGTCAGTCAGCTGAGCAAGAGTTGGAGGAAGTAAGAAAACTGAAACATCAATTGTCTCATGTGTATCAGGCTTGGGTTTCCGGTCATCCTCCGTCTCATGGACCCGTAGAGGGAACTTCTACAATACCCCTGGCTACTCAACCATTGCACCCTGCAATGAGTGTTCACATTCTACCTCCGGGGTATGTTCCAAACTATAGCTTCCTTGCCGCCCCAAGTAACTCCAATGTGCGACCTCCTGCCACACCGGTTAGGAACATCCCTCTCGCCATGTCTAGCATGCCAGTGTATACAATCTCGCCACCAAATCTTGTGACGAGGCCAAACATCAAGTCATTATCCCATACTTATGATGGCCAATTCTACTCTCTGGATATGGATTTCAAGGTTTTGGATCCACCCAAACTGATCCCACAGTATGAGTCGCCTGTATAAAATGAAAAGGCTGTCAAGACGAGAGAGCTAGATGAGATGGCCGGAAAAATGAAAAGTTTTGAGCATAATATAAAGAACATAAAAGGACCGGTGATCACAAAAATGTCTCATTTAGTGATTTGTGCATGTTTCCTCACATCCATTTACTCCCATGGTTCAAGACCCCAAAATTTGAGAAATATGATGGACACAGTGACCCTATCGCCTACTTGAAAAGGTACTGCAACTAGCTGAGAGGAGTAGGAGCAGGAGGTAAAGAGGAGTTGTTGATGGTTTATTTTGGAGAGATTCTGGTGGGAGTAGCCTCTGAAAGGTTCATTCACGAGGATATCTCTCACTTGCATGTTTGGGATGATATGACCCAAGCCTTCATCAAATAATTCCAGTACAATATTGATATTGTGCCAAACCGCAATTCTCTCTCGAATATAAAGAAGAAACCGAATGAAAGCTTCAGAGAATATGCCACTAAGTGGAGTTAAGTCACCCATGGACAACCATGAGTTGATCAATGTCTTCCTTCAGGCTCGAGAACCTAACTATTTTCAAAATATGATGTCTACAATGGGTAGACCTTTTGCTGAAGCAATCAAGATAGGATAAATGGTCGAGAATGGCCTTCAGACGGGCCGATTATAAGTTAAGAGGCTCTCAAAGCAGCCACCCAAGCAATCTAGAATAAGTCGGACAACCTTGCTAACCAAAAGAATAAAATTAAAGAGACCGTGTTGGCATCGGGGTCGAAAAGAGGTCAAAAGGGATAAAAATCTCAACAATATAGGCACTCTCATCAAGTTTTCTATTGTTCCCCACAGCACTACTATCCATCCACGGATCCTCAATACTTAGTTGCTCCGCAACACGCAGTATTCAATGCTCAGTCTTATGACAAACCATCCAATAGCCAACAAATGTGGGCCCCTGCTCCAAGAGACATTCTTCCCATGATAACATAACTTTCAATCGCCATAAAACCCTCGTCTAAAACAGGAGTATGAAAGGGAATCGAATCAGAGGGATGATTTCATGCCAATCATAGAATCCTACACAAGTTTATTTTTAAGGTTGAAATGTCGTGGCATGATTGAGCCGCTTCAAGGATATGTTCTTGATCCATATGCAAAAGGTTTTGACCTTTCTGTATGGTGCGTGTACCATTCTAACGTCTAGGGGCATAACACTGAGGATTGTCAGCTTTGAAAAAAGAACTAGAAATGTTGATTCAAGAAGGGATGATTGTGGTCCAAGATAATGGCACCTAAACGTCATGACCAAGCACGCATTGGTCGGATATTTACAATGACAAAGAATATGGGGACGTTTTGGTGAAAAATGTCAAGAACATTCCACTGAATGCAAGACAAACAAAATTGTTAAACGTCTTGTTTGATGCTGATGTGCAAATTCCTAGCTAAGATGTTAAGCTTGATAATTGGAAAATCACTCCCTTTCTTGCCGTGAAGAAGTCTTGGTAACTTATATTGTCATAATTTATATCATTCGGATTAGTTCGAGGTTGTGATCCAAATATTGTTTGTTTGTCCTGTCATCAAATCTTTCTATCCCTGATCAATAAAATGCAACTTTTCGCTTTGTGCCATTTTAATCCATTGTGTATGATTCTTTTGAATTTATAGTTCTTTTCATGCTAATTTTAGTGACATGACATGCATGCTGAGTTTTCTACCAGATTTTAGAAAGCATGCCCGATCTTGAATTGAATAGAGAAAAAACACTTGGTGGATAAATAAGAGGTTGAAGAAACTTTGATGATAAGCATGTCACGTGGAACCAAAACAGCCATACCCATAGAGTTTAAAGATGTTTATCTCAAACCTATCACGAATATCGGCTTAAGGATTATTGAAAGTTTTGAAGTTTGGTTGGACTAATCGATGAAAGGCTTTTTTCCACGACATGCATAATCTGATCATATCAGGGAAGATGCCCAAATCCCCAAATAAGGTGCATTCTAGGGAATTTTAAATGATTAGTTGGTACTGAAGTACACCCTTCTACATCAGGACAATGACCAAGAAAAGGTATCTCCAAATTGTCAAAAGTCATTTGTTGCGAATAAGATATTGGCTACGGAACTATACAACTGACAAAACCAAGAAGACGGTCATGTCCATCAATACCAAATCGGAGAAGAGATATAATGCTTGCCATTCTTGAGGCTGGGAGACTCTTTTTCTTCTACTCAAACACTTTATTCCCTTCGTTACCCCTTCTGAGCCTGTTTTATTTTTCTTCGACCCCCCCCCCCCCCCCCCCCCCCCCCCTCCCGCTCCCTTATTTTGGAATGTATAGAGTCAAATAAAAAAACAAAGAGTCGAAGATCCATGCCACCAGAAAATAGGAGCTATGAGAATTTGATTATTAAAAAAAAGAGAAGAGAAGAAAAGGAAAAGAGAAGAGAAGAAAAGGAAAAGAGAAAAGAAAAATGAAAATGGAAAAATGAAAAGAAAAACAACAAAGAAATCTTTCGTGTTAGATTAAACTACGTTTGACTTGATTTCTTTAAAGCATACGTAGGCAGCTCTACACTAGGGTTCAATCTAACCAAATGAAAAATAAAAATTCCCCAGTATCTGAAATCGAGCAGAGGTTTTTTTTTATTTTTTATAAGAGTCGATTCCAAAAGTTGTAAGTATACAACCCCGTCATCTTGAATCTATTTTGAGCTTTCATGCTACCTTTTCTTTCTAACCCTATCCAAAAGACTTCCAAATAAAAACCTCCCAATAAGTCTTAAGAATGTCAATAGAAACACACAATAAGCAACAATTGTCACACAACATAGAACAATGTCAAGTTGCTCGCACAGAAAAGCAAAAAAACAAAAAGATAATGAATGAAAATGAGAGTCTTATTAGTGAAAAACCCCATGAGAACTGTAAGGCAATGGTAAGTAGATATAAATAAATGAGAGAGGACGGTTGGTGAAAACTTTTCGGGGCACTACTGGTCGAAGGTGAGCTGTGATTTAATGCAAATGATTGGCACAAAGAGGCCAACTTCAGAGAAGAAAAGGAACAACGAGAAGAAAAGGTAGATTGGTTGGATAGATTCGCTCAGTCTAAAATGCATGTCATGATCATTAAAGTTAGATACCACATTCAAAGAAGTCCCATTTTTTTCTTTTCCCCTAAAGTGCGTTTTCAGTTAAATACTATTCCTTCTCACTTTTACAGTCCATCATTGTGTCCATTTGCATTGTTATTTTGAGTCACTCTTTGTTAAAACAAACAAGAAATGATTTCAAAATCTGTTACAAGATTTCTAACTGTCTATCCTAGCACATCAAAGAGGACATACCCAGGAAGCAACATGCACAATAAGTTTGTTGAAGTTAAACTAGATCTGAGGGTTCATACAGACGGAAGATCCAAAACATTTCTGGTCTATTTTCTTAGAAGCCAACAAAGAAAGGGCCACAAAATTGGTCACCGTTTCCCGGAAGTGCAAAACAAAGGATGTGGGGCATACACGACATTACAAAGGCACAAATCCAACTGTGATTTCCTTTTATAAGTCGAACAAAGTGTTTTGAAGAAATCGAAAAGGTCGCTAAGTATGACTTGCTTCATGGGCAAAGTTGATAGCACCATAGACACAAACTGATATCGGGTGCAACACATTAGACATTCCGGGTGTGAAACAGTCAGAGGCGGCAATGGAAAGCCAAGGTCTCCAGAATGTAATACATAATATCCGAGAAACACTGTACCGCACTGAAAGAATTTGGTTCTTTTCCAGCAAGATGGCTCCGAATTCAAACTACCCAGGGCATCAAGGCAACAAACTGACCACCTCTTTGAAAACTCATAAATCTTTCTTTATTTGAAGCAGGAAACAAATTAATGTAGAAATGAAGTATTCAAAGGACGAATGTCACTAAAGGTAAGTTCTTCAAAGCCTCTACTTTTTCTTTCTAAATATGCCCATATCACATCATCAGCCACGATATTTTCCAGCATAAGGTACACCAGTCCTTATTTGAGGTTCCATTTTGACATAGGGCACACCATTCCCTAGTCATATTTTTAATATAGGGTATACCAATCCCTAGCTGTATTTTCCAACATAAGGTACACTAATCCTTAGTGAGGTTCCATTTTCATGCAAGGTATCATATCCCCTGGATACTTTCTCTCTAAGTGATATAGGGCACCAACCCTTGGTTATATTCTCTCAGCGATACATGGTGTCAACCCCTGGTCATGTTCTATCTCAGTAATACAGGGTGCCAACCCCTGGTTACCTTCTTTCTCACTGACACATGGTGCCAACCCCTGATCATATTCCCTCTTCATAATACAGGGCTCCAACCCATGGTTACATTCTTTGTCAGTGATACAGGGCTCCAACCCCCTGGTTACATTCCTTCCAAGTCCTTCAACCTCATTCATAGGAGACGCATTTCCTAGTTTGAGTCATTCCAATAGGGAACACACTTCCTAATATGAACCATTAATCCTAGGAGATGCACTTCATAGTCAAAAAATTTCAACCTCATTCATAGGAGACGCACTTCCTAGTTTGAGTCATTCCAATAAGAGATGAATTTCCTAATATGAACCATTAATCCTAGGAGATGTACTTCCTAGTCCAAGCCTTTATACCTCACTCGTAGGAGACACACTTCCTAGTTTGAGTCATTCCAATAGGAGAAGCTTTCCTTCTTTGAGCCATTCCAATAGGAGACACATTTCCTAATATGAACCACTAATCCTAGGAGACGCACTTCCTAGTCCAAGCCTTTCAACCTCACTCATAGGAGATGCACTACCTAGTTTGAGCCATTCCAATAGGAGACACACTTACTAATATGAACCATTAATCCTAGGAGACGTACTTCCTAGTCCAAACCTTTCAACCTCATTCATAGGAGATGCACTTCCTAGTTTGAGCCATTCCAATAGGATACGCATTTCCTAATATCCACCATTAATCCTAGGAGACGTATGTCCTAGTTCAAACCTTTCAACCTCATTCCTAGGAGACGCACTTCATAGTTTGAGCCATTTCAATAGGAGACACACTTCCTAGTCCAAACCTTTCAACCTCATTCATAGGAGACACACTTCCTAGTTTGAGCCATTCCAATAGGAGATGCACTTCCTAATATGAAACATTGATCCTAGGAGACGCACTTCCTAGTCTGAGCCTTTCAACCTCATTCGCAGGAGACACACTTCTTAGTTTGACTCATTCCAATAGGAAAAGCACTTCCTAATCTGAATCGTTAATCCTAGGAGACGCACTTCCTAGTCCAAGTCTTTCAACCTCACTCGTAGGAGATGCACTTCCTAGCTTGAGTCATTCCAAGAGGAGATGAACTTCCTAATCTATAACTTTATTCTTAGGAGACGCACTTCCTAGTATGAGTCATCCAACCTCACTCGTAGGAGGCGCACTTCCTAGCTTGAGTCTACCCTGTTCATTCTAATAGGAGACGCACTTCCTAAAATAAATCATTAATCCTAGGAGATACAATTCCTCTCGCGCATTGTTCGTTTTTGATGGCTTTGCAGGACCCCCCTCCTAGAGCATAAGTCATGGCGATCGAAGCTTGCAGTTTCAGTTATAATCAAAAGGAAAGATGTCATTCGATCACAGGATAGTTGGAGTTAACCTTGACAATGTGTCAGCAACCCAGCTTCTCAAGATTCATCTTTTCAATTTCCGAATAGGTAAGTAAGCAACTGAGATTGATTCATAACATTTTTTTCAAAGAGAATCAAAATCCAATCTAAGGTCAACACAAGCGAGCAACTCAAGAATCAAGATTTTATTCCAGAAGACACATAGATAGAAACTTTTTTAACTCTCAGCTTGAAGGCATATGTAGTTATCATCTCTTTCCTTTTGAAGTAAGCAGCGAATAACGGTAACAGTAGCAGCAAAAACAGCGACTACAACAGTTTTAACTCCAGTGTCCTGTAGTTCCAGCTACCAAAATTTTCAAGCCAGTGTCTAGTGTTCTGATTCCTTTTTAGCCAAGAATATGTAGGCAACCTCAGAAGCAAGGTGCGGTCACCTTTTTCAAAAAAAATCTTTCATTAGAGTCATAGGTGAGGAAAAGATAGTCATGGAATTCACTATCTTTGCACAAAAACTCTTCATGTTCTCGAGCAAAGAGGGATAGCTATAAATGCCTAATTTTGGCTTTTATCTTTCTTATTTTATGTTTATTATGTGTGTATGCATAGTTTTTAAGATTTGATTATAATATAATTAAAAAGGGATAAAAGTTTTGGGCTAAGTTGCATTTTAAATCGAAATGGGCCAAAAATTCGGACCAAATAAATGGCCCAACGGCACTAACACGGTCCGGATAAGGCTGGCCAGGAAGGTAAGACAAACGACGTAGTTTTAGGGTGAAACTGTGTCGTTTTGCTTAATGAATTGGACATGCAATCTCAGCCGTTCAAGCTCCCATGATTCAATGGCTCAAGATTAATCCCACTCAGGTATTTAAACCCCTAATTCCCCAAAATTTCTCCCCATTTCCTCTTATGTCCCCTGTTCTTCTTCTTCTTCTTCTTCTTCTTCTTCTTCTTCTTCTTCTTCTTCTCTCTTCTCACTCTCTCTTCTCTTCCTCAAGACCTAGCCGCCACCGCCTATCTCCACCGGCCGGCCACAACCAAACCCCATCAAACTTGCATCATTTTCTTCCCCCCACCTCCCCCTTATCATATTCATACTCCCAAATCCTCGAACTCCCTCTCAATCTCCACAAATCTAGCAAAAATCAAAATCCTAGACACCCCTCTTTCCTCAAAATTTCTCGAGTTTTAGCCACCCCCATACCATAACACCTACAAAAATTAATAGATCTCAAAGAAATCTATCCATTCCTACCAATTTCGCCCCTAAAGCACCACCACTGTCGGCCATCCACCCTCACTGTCCATCGTCTCTGCCACCATCATTGTTGCCCCTACAACCACCACTGGCTCTTCGTTCTTAGACTATTTCCCACCAAAAAATGTTCGTTACTCTCTAGCACAGTGTTAGAATTCATTGGTTTAGGTGTGTTCTAGAAAGAAATGCATGTTTCAAGGTCAGACGGTCACCGTTCGTCATCCTTGGCATCTCATCACTACTCGAATTGGTGTCGATTCCTATCGTGTGGTATAGCTTTGTCTTCCTTTTGTTTTATGTTTTTGTTTGTCATTAGGTTTAGGTTTTATTTAATTTCTCCACTCGTTCTTCTTTTGTTGTTACTAACTCTTTGTGATCGTATATGTATTTATGTACTAGTTATATTAATTAGTCGTCTATCCTTAGATTGTTTTCTTAAACTTTGTTTAATCGCTTTAAGTGTGGTTGCGTGTAAGTACATTAGATTAGTATATATTACTCATGGTTTTTTTTTTTTGTGAGACAATATAGTCTATGATTAGGTTAGATTAATTAATCTTTGGTTTCCTTTAAACTAATGTTTAGTCTTTTAGGTGCAGTATGTTCAGTGTTTAGTCTAGTCTCGTTGTTGCATTTTTGTATTAAATTGTTTTCTTATTCGTAAATAAAGCACTCCATTTGTTTGTGATTAGGTTTAGGCTCTAATTTTCAGGTTTAGTATTTCTAGTTTTGCCTATGTTTAAGCTAATTAGTTTAAGGTCTTAATTACATATTTTGTTTGTTTATATTCGTTATGTTCTTTTGTTAGTTTAATAGTTTAGTTTGATATTGGTTTGTGAGAATAGTAGAAGGTACTTGAGTGTAAGACTTTTGTTTGGTTACTTTTACTGTTGGGGGACTGTTTGGAGTACAATATTCCAAAATTTTGTCCACGGTTGGCAAAGAAAATTGTTTCTTCTATATTTTTTTTGTTTTGGACAGATTTTCTGTCAAAAATGCTATCATTTTGGACAGACTTTTGGTAAAATAAAAATATGCCACAACCCTTCCTTTCCTATATAAAGAGTAGTTATTTCCTGACTTTAGGACATCTTATACACATCTATACTCACTGAAGAAAAAAAAGAACACATCATAGAGAAGGAACAAATCAGTTGTTGAATACCTATAGTAAGCTGGATTTTAGAGCTTTTTGAACTACTATTTGAGTGTAAAATATTTCACAAAAATAAAAAAAATCTTTTGGGTAGTCTGTGGAGCCATTAGCTTCTGTTTCACGTGTCTTTGCTAGGCATTTTCTGGGCCATTTCTCTGGGATTTACTGTTGCTATTGTTGTCTTTTGCAGATATGATTGTGTGCTTATTTGGTCCAAAGTTCGACATTGCTGCTGGTAGTGGGAGTTGCTGCAACTTGGTAATCTTCAAAACTATGTATCTACACCTCTTTGAATGAAAGACTTTGAGTAGTACTTGCAGTGTCTCTTGATTGTTTCTGAAAATAAAATTCTTCTATACTAATGTATGGAGTTATTTTCTTTTATTGCTATTGTGTCAACATGTTTGGAAAAGATATCTATGAAGTTATGAATCATTTTTCATGAGTTAGTTATTATTAGTATATTCTCTTGTTATGTTAAAAAGGAGAATTTTGTATGTATATTTTCTTAGAACACGTAGTAGTGCATGTTTAAATGAAAAAGTTTAAGGTTTTGCATTTAAAGGTATAATTGAGTTGACGTTAACAGAATCATGTCAAAGAGGGTGCATTTTATTTTGGTGACATGTTTTAATGTTATTAAAATCTTATTTCAATATAATGAGACAGTAGTCCTTGTTGGAATTCATAAGCCAAAGGAACGTTTCTCTTTTTCTTTTGCTCAATTTCATGCCTTTAATTTTCCTTTATCTCTTACTTGCTTATTGTTACTTAATTGTTTCAGTTTCCTTTTAATGTAGTTAATAGCCTTGAGTAATAATAGATTAATAGAGTGGGCCATGAATTCTGGATTCAAGAATCAGCTTTTTTTTGTAACAATTGGAATATAAAATATTAATAATTTGATGGTGAGGCCCCAAAAACAATAAGCAGCTAGCCCATTTCATAAATAATTGAAGCACATCTTCTTTTTTTTTAAAATAAAAATAGGCATGTGCCATGAAACTCAAGTTGGCCCTTTTTCTTAAATAAACCAAGTTGGCCCATATTTAAATAAGAGTTGGCCAACCTTTTTTATAGGGGAATTGACACCGTATAACAATGCTATACTATAATTAACATTTTATTGTCCATAAAATTAGGTTTGCAGTAATAGCCCAAAAAAATTGGCATAAAATAGTCAAATTCCAACAGACACGATTATACAACCCCTCAAAAATAGAGGGGATTTTAAGATTCTGTCCCCCCATTCACGCTTGAACGATGTAACTCTCAGAAGTGTAACTACCCGGTCGATCAAAATAAAACCAAATGCAAAAGCTATATTTTGATCAAAAATCAAAAAGGGTGCGAAGTTTTTTCAGCAATCTCATCGGTTGAATATCAAATTTCTGCATTTTGATGCAACAATCAGAACACTTAATTTTATTGACAAAGAAATATTTAACATTACTTGCGGATATAAAAGTTAGGATATACATCTCGGTTATTGTTATACATACAAATATACAATAAATGTATACATGTATTTGTACAATTGGGATTTGATATACATGGAGATATAGATGTACACAATATTGGTCTTGTTAGATCACGGGTATATATGATAGGATATACATGTTAGTTCAATTAAATATATACATGTAGTTGAACAATTAAGTATTTATATATGTGGTGATAGAAATATAGGCAATACTGGTGTTGTTGGTTTATGGATATGCAAACCAAGAAAAACATGTTGAACAAACAAGTGCATACATGCACTTGTACAGTTAAGTCTTGATATACATAACGATAGAGATAATAAAAATATACATAAGACTGGTGTAGTTAGTTCACGACTATACATATCAGAATATGCATGTTAGCACAATTAATTGCATACATGTAATTGCATAATTAAGTATTTATATACGTGGTGATAAAGATGTACACAATACTGGTGGTGTTAGTTCACGGATATACATATTAGGATATACATGGTAGCTCACTTAAAAGAATACATGTATTGGTACAATTTAGTATTGATATATATATATATATATATATATATATATATATATATATATATAGATAGGGATAGGGATATACACAACACTGGAGTTGTTAGCTTTGGATATACAAATCAAGATACACCTTTTAGAACATTAAAAATATACATGCACTTTTACAATTAAGTATTGATATACATAGGGATAGAGATATACACAATATTGGTTTAGTTAGATCATGGTTATACATATCATGATATACATGTTAGCTCAATTATATGTATACATGTAATTGTCCAATTAATTATGATATACATGGCAATAGAGATATACACAATACTTGTGTGATTTATTTACAGATATGCATAACCACATTACGAAGGAGACTTGAAGTTGAAAAAATAGTTATGAAAAAAGATTAAGAAGACGCATTAGAGAGTTTTAATCGGATAAAAATGGAGAGATTTGGGGGATTTGAAAATTTTGAAATTTGGGGAAGATGCAAAAGAAAAGCGCAAAAGAAGAAGAGAAGGGAGGAGAAAGGGAAAAGTGCTCTGATTTAGAATAACTATAAAATTGGTTATCCTATACAATTAAAACAAATAAAAATTTAAAGTTGAGCTATAGGGTGCCAATATAAAAAACTAGGGCTTATATATATATATATATATATATATATATATATATATATATATATATATATAAGAATATTAATAATTTATATGTTGATGGTCAGGCCCCAAAAACAATAAGCAGCTACTCCATTTCATAAATAATTCAGGTAAATTTTATATTTTAAAAAAAAATAAAAATAGGCTCAGTGGCCCCATTGCCATAAAAATTTAATGAATTTAATGCTAAGAACCTTAAAGATTGAAATCATAAAATTTAAATCTGGAGCCTCTCTCTAACCTCAAGCATATGGAATGTACAACTCATTGTTAGATTAATCAATGCTTGAAAGGGAAAATCCTCGGTCGATTAATGGTAAAGATCAATGCTTAAATTGGCACACTTAGAAAGGAATCAAGGATGGAGTGGTAAAGCACCCACAGTAGCTAGCACAATTAATAAGGGAGGACATCTTCGTTTCTTTTCTGGGTACATGAGCACATATAAGACAGCTGTAATCTGAACTTTCTCTATATACTCTGGTTGCCTCTCATCTTTTTAACGTCTAAAGATTTGCTATATCATATAGCCTATAGGTTCATTATTCATGTAAATATGAGGCCATTCTAGGAATTTTAGTATATGGGTGCACTATTAAAAAAATAAAAAAAAAAATATACTAAGTGGGAGTTGATCCTTATTTCTCTTGGTAAATAATTCAATCTTCAATCAAGTGCATCATTCAATTTTCTTGAAGTATGGGTCCAGTTAATAGTATAGCAATTTTAAAAAATATGTGTATAAAATAACTAATTTTTCGGAAAGATCATGAGTTTACGTGCCTCATAATTTTACCTGTTAATCCGCCCCGATAATAAACGTGTCACTTGCTCTAGGTTATCTTTTATTATCCCTTAGTTGCTTCTCAATTTTGACTAACAGGTGTCCCACATATGTATTGGTTATTAATACTATGTCGGTAGAATGCTCCTCTGCTTTAAGCAACTGACATATTATTATATAGTAGTAACTATTTTGAAACTACCATCCATTTTTTATGCAATTTGCATTGAGCCCGCATATATTTTTTCTGAACATTAATTAAGCTGAACCTCTTATCGCACTTGTATACTGCCAAGCAAAAGACCAAACGACAAACGCGTGCAACTATGCAACCCTATTAAAGAATGCTAAACTTCAAATAAAAAACATAGCTGCAGTAAATAAAAATATGTTGACTTGTGCAAATAATTTAATTCATACAAATTTTTTTAACCTTTCTTCTTGGATTTATGAAGATTAAAAAAAATGAAAATGTTGCTCACTCATATGACTTCATTGCCTATAAAACCTCACTAGACTCAATTGTCGAGCAAGATTAAGTAGCCCCAAATTACAGGAAGAAAAGAAAAATGGAGGACGTGACCACTTTTCTAGGATTGTTGTTCATATGGATTTTGGTGTATGGAGTGATGTCATTTGGGAGAAGCAAAAACAAGAAGAGACTTGCACCAGGTCCATCCCCTTTGCCTATTATTGGAAATCTTCACTTGCTTGGTGACAAACCCCACATATCACTTGCTAAGCTCTCAAAAATTCATGGTCCAATTATGAACCTCAAATTAGGCCAAATAAACACAGTGGTCATTTCCTCATCAGTGTTGGCCAGAGAAGTCATGCAAAAGCGAGATTTAGCCTTTGCCAACAGGTGTGTCGCAGACGCACTACGTGCCCGCAATCACTGTGATTTCTCTGTTGTTTTTCTACCTGTCAACTCTCGCTGGAGAACGCTTCGCAAGATTATGAACTCTAACATCTTCTCAGGTAAATAAACGATTGCATTTTGACCCCTTGGATTACCCTTTTTGATTCATTTTGATGCAATAGTTTGTTGGCCAGTTCGAGTTAACATGTTAGATTAAATCAATAAACGAGATTGTCTATTTGAACTTTCGCAAATTGAGCGACTGACTAAATACTGGATTGATGTTGTCACTTCTGTTGACAGGTAATAAGCTTGACGCTAATCAGCATCTCCGAACTAAAAAGATCCAGGAGCTAGTTGATCATTGTCACAAGAGTGCCAACAATGGTGAAGCAGTGGATATTGGCCGAGCAGCTTTTAGAACTTCCCTGAATTTGCTGTCAAACACCATTTTCTCTAAAGATTTGAGTGACCCATTTTCTGATTCAGCTAAAGAATTTAAGGACTTGGTGTGGAACATTATGGTGGAGGCTGGTAAACCAAATTTGGTGGACTATTTTCCCTTTCTTGTGAAGATTGATCCACAAGGTATAAGGCGGCGCATGACCGATCATTTTAATAAGGTTCTTGACCTTATGAGTGGTTTGATTGATGAGCGGCTAAAGGAAAGGAAGCTAAGAAACCATGCAAATGTTGATGTTTTAGATGCCCTTCTCAACATTAGCCCAGAAGAGCTTGATAGGAATCACATCGAGCATATGTGTCTGGTTAGTTTTTCCCCTACTCTGATTTTCCCCAATCCAGTATTATCTGTGCATTTCTTTTACTATTTAATTGTTCTTCTCCGTGCAAAGTATAGTCAACAGTGGCCTAGGCACCCTATGCCGAGGATGGCCAAGTGCACGCCCTTAACGGTTATAATTTGAACACCTTTAATACAGTGGACTGAGGCGAGTCCGATTTAGGGTGTTTAAAGTGACGTTTTGTTCACGGGTTCAGAATTTTGCTTATTTTATTTGCCAAAACTAAAATCATCATGTGTGGGATATTTGGTTCGTTTTCGATCTAAAAAAATTTCTAATAAAATAACTTATAAAATTTAAAATTTGTGTAGAAATAAACAACTAATCTTAAAAGTAATTTTTGAACTAAAAATTATTTATTTCTTAAATAAATTTTATAATTTAAAAATCAAGTTCCACAAAAATTTCTTCAACAAAGCTCCCTACAAACTACAAATCCTCTCAGCTCTATCTTTCATTTGGCATGCTTACTTTTATTAGTAAAATTTTTAATGTTGTCTTTATGTTTTTCTTTTTATTTTTATTATAAAATTATAGTTCTATCAAAAGTTTTTTTAATTGTTTAGCTATATGTTGCCTAGTTTGATCTAAAATATTTCGTATACCGTTCATTGACAAAAAAAATTATTGACTTGCTTAAAGTTTGAGCACCCTAGACGAAATTCTTGCTACACCACTGGTAGTCGGGTGCAAATATGTGAAGTTGTGATGGACGAACTATCAGCAATAAAAATATCCAACTATTACGGTGGTGGTTTGTCACGACCCAAATTCCCAACCTAGGGGATTGTAATGGCGCCTAACACCATACTTGCTAGGCAAGCCAATGTTAGAAATTTAACTAATCGTTTCCTTTTCAAAAAAAAATTTACTTCACCACAATAAAACAATTTAAAGTAAATATGAAAACTACCACTGCCCAAAAATAATACCAGAATAATATTCGAAATGGCAATAACACGCCACGAACTAATACTAACTACACAGCTACCCAGAGTTTGGTGTCACAATCCACGAACTACTAAAGAGTACTACAAATAATTGGGCTAAAAGAAATATGTCTTTGTTTTTAACAAAATAAAACAACGATCTAATAGATAAGGGAAGACTCCAGGAATCTGCGGACGCCAGCAGATCTACCTCGTGTCTCCGCGCATATAGAATTAGCAACTACTTTCACCTAGCTTTGATCGGTACCTGGATCTGCACAAGAAGTGCAGAGTGTAGTATTAGTACAACCGACCATATGTACTGACTAAGTGCCGAGCCTAACCTCGGCAAAGTAGTGACGAGGCTAGGACAGGACATCACAGAAAAACCTGGACATATATAAACATACTAGCAGCAATAACATCAATTAAAGAGTTAACATTATATCCAATAATGAGAAGGGATCATGCTATGAGTAATTTAACATAAAGAGTGAGAAAAACAACAAGACATCATTAAACAGTAATCAACAATAACTTAAAGCAATAAGAATAGAAAAGGAACTTGCACGACACCACCCTTCATGTTTTTACTCTCATTCTCCCCATATCATAAATAAGCATACACGGCATCACCCTTTGTGCTTTTACTCTCACAATGTATTTCATTCAGGTACGGCATCACCCTTCGTTCTTTTACTCTCACAATGTATTTCATTCATGCACGACATCACCTTTCGTGCCTTACACTCATTCCTCACAATATAATTCATTAATGCACGACATCACCCTTCGTGCTTTACACTCGTTCTCACCAATCACAGAATCATTAACAGCGTACAAAGAGGGATTTCACAAGAAATCAGTATTTCAACATAGTTTCTAGCATCATTTGTTATTTAAATCTCAACTCAGTATTCACAATATTATCCATCATGATGGAACCGGATACCAAACTTCAAACATTTCAACAACAACGATAATCACAAGTAATAGGCTTTACAACTACCACAATAACAAGAATTTACTTTCACTCGCATGTTATGACCTGACCACAATGTATAGGTACTCGTCATCTCACTTATACATTGGATTAGAAACAAAATATGTAACAAGTAGTCACACAATATCTATTCCCTCAAGCTAAGGTTAGACACAACACTTACCTCGAATTAACAGGTCGTTCACTGCTCAAGCACTGGTTTTCCTTTGGAATTGGGCTTCCACTCACTCGTATCTAATCATAATTAGTTCAATATCATTAATAAGTCTAACTTTACTGAAAAATTATGGTTGTCCTAAGATTTCTAAAAAAAAGTTAAAAACCGACCCCGGGCCCGCTTGGTCCAAACTCAGGGTTCGGACCAAATTCTGTTTACCCATTAACCCCCGAGCCCGAGTATGTAATTAGTTTCGAAATACGACCCCAATTCGAAGTCAAAATTCTCTAATTCAACCCAAACCCCCAATTTCTACCATGAAAATTCTTGATTTTTTATTGAAAAGTGATGAAAAACATTGGGTAATCGAAAGAGAAGAGTTTAGAATTGTTTATCAACACTTTGAGAATGAACTTGTAGGTTGAAAATCACCTCCCGGTCTTTTTAGTTCGAAAATATGAAGAAAATAGGTTCTGCCCGTTTTAAAATCTGTTATTAAATCGCCTTCGCGTTCGCAGTGTTTTGGACGCGTTCGTGAAGCTTTGCTTCCATTGGGCATCGCGCTCGCGGCCCAATGGACGCATTCGCGTAGAAAAAAATCGAGCCCCCTCCCCCAGGCCCATTTACTCAATGCGTTTGTGATGGCCTGGTCGCGTTCGCGAAGGGTAATTCCCCCCGTGCTTCGCGTTCGCGGCCCAGGTTATGCATTTGCATAGCACAAAACTACCCCCAACAAATTTACTCTACGCGATCGCGATGAAGAATGCACCAATGCACCAGAAACAGATTTACAGTAGACTTTTATAAGTTCAAAACGTTCTGAAGCCTACCCGAAACTCACCTGAGCCCTCGGGGCTCTAAACCAAACACGCCCGCAAGTCTAAAAACATCATACGGGCTTGCTCATGCGATCAAATCACGAAAATAACATCTAAAACTATAAATTTAACCTCAAAACTCATGATTTTTCTCAAGAACACTTCAATTTCACTATTTCTCAACCGGACATCCGAATCATGTCAAATCAACTCTGATTCTCACCAAATTTCACAGATAAGACTTTAATATCATAACAAACCTGTACCGAGCTCCGGAACTAAAATACGGGCCTGATACCAACGGTTTCAAACATTAATTCATTTCTTTATTTCATTAAAAATCCAGCAAAATAATTTTCTTCAAAAATTGATTTCTAAAGTTAGGGACCTCGAAATTCAGTTCCGGACATATGTCCAAGTCTCATATTTTACTGCTGACCTCTCGGGACCGTCGGAATACGGATCCGGGTGTGTTTAGTCAAAATGTTGACCAAAGTCAACTAAAATCAAATTTTAACTCTAAAAATTATTATTTCTCATATTTTTACATAAAAGCTTTCCGGTTTCACACCCGGACTGTGCATGCAAACCGAGGTAAATAAAATTAATCTTTTTAAGGCTAATGAGCCTGAAATACAGTCTTAATTCATAAGATGACCGGGTCATCACATGGTTGGATCCTTCAATAATGTTGCCATATCTGTAGTCAAATTCTCTAAAAATACATAACTTTTGACGACCTGACATGCACGCGTTGACATGTTTGAAGAATCGGGAACAAAGAACTATGATGATCTTAACCATGACAAATATTTAATGTAACACTATGTAGCTTTTCCTGAATTAGTTGTATGTTTGGTTAAGGGCTTATGCAATAATGCCACGCATTATCAACACTTATTGGTCCCATTTTTGCTGTGACAGCGTTCAGTATGTCCAATTGACAACAGTATGTGATGGAACGTTTTACCAGCTAGAATTGTTTTTTATTTTGATGAAGTAAGTGGTGACGTTTTACCAGCTATATATATATATATATATATATATATATATATATATATATATATATATATATATATATATATATATATATATATATATATATATTATTTTTTTTTGATGGAGTAAGTGGTGACGTTTTTTTTTGATGGAGTAACTTGCATATAGATTCTGGCATCTATGTCATGGGATCTTACAATAGTAAGTTTTACAGGACTTGTTTGTAGCGGGGACTGATACAACATCAAATACGTTGGAGTGGGCAGTGGCAGAACTACTTAAGAATCCACATACTTTAGAGAAAGCCCAAGAAGAACTTGCACACGTGATTGGCAGAGGCAAATTAGTAGATGAAGCTGATGTTGCACAGCTTCCTTACTTGCGATGCATCGTGAAAGAAACCTTACGAATACACCCGGCACTTCCTTTCTTAATTCCGCGCAAAGTGGAGGAAGATGTTGAGCTTTGTGGCTATATTGTTCCAAAAGACTCGCAAGTTCTAGTGAATGTGTGGGCAATTGGGCGCGACTCTAGCCTATGGGAAAATCCTTTGGTCTTTAAGCCAGAGAGGTTCTGGGAGTCAGAAATAGATGTTCGAGGTCGGGATTTTGAGCTCATACCATTTGGTGCTGGTCGGAGAATTTGTCCTGGATTGCCTTTAGCTATCAGGATGGTTCCAGTAGCACTAGGTTCATTGCTAAATACGTTTAACTGGAAGCTACAAGGTGGAATTGCACCTAAAGATTTGGACATGGAGGAAAAATTTGGTATTACCTTGGGAAAAGCCCAACCTCTGCTGGCCACTCCAATCCCACTCTAACTATAGTGATATACTTAAGATTAGTACAACATCTATCATAATATCTTTGTAAATGTTAAAAATATATTAATGAATCGGGCTAAAAGCGTTATGGATGAACGCTCACGCACTGTCAAAATCTACGTATATGTCATTGTAGTTGTAGAATCTATCCTTGTGTATCCTTGAAATAAGACGATGTCTATTTTTCATTAGCCTCTATGGGATGTAAGTTATGTTATCAAAATATCTGCAGGAGGAACTAATAATGATATTTTCATTTGCTTGGTATCATTGAACTAGTCCTATTAAAGGACGTGCTTAAACCTTGAAACATACAATTTGGCCTGTGCATGATTGAAAGTATCGAGAAGTCCCATGAATTTTATCATTTTGAGAAAGGGAAGTCGTAACAAAGTTTCCAAAGGCAAACCTACAAAGATGTGCACATTAACAAAAACCTTCTAATTATTTTTGTTTACATATATTAGACAAATTTTTTATAAGCCTGGATTGTTCTATTTTAAAGAGGATGAGATAAACAACATATATCAAGTAAAATGAGTTCAATAATGATCTAACATTATATTTCATTTGTTTCAATTATTTGATTAGGCACGAAATTTATAAAAAAAATTAGAGCTTGCGGTTTAAAGCATTATGGCTATAAAAATATAATTTAAAGGTAAAAATAAAAAAATTAAAGATATATTATTTTTCAGTATAAAGAGTGTCCTTATTTTAACAGACTTACAAAGAAGATGGGCTGATATAAAATAGTAAAACTGTACGGGGCACCATATTTGGTCGCCCCCATTTAACCTATACTCATATTTTTAAAATTATTTAATCTATACCCTAATTTTGACAACTTCAGACCAGTCGTCACCTGATAAGCAGGGATTTTAACATATTATTTGCTCTCTTTTACTTATGGTTAGGGTCAAAAATGCTCTCTTTTACTTATGGTTAGGGTAAAAAATGCATGAAGGTATTCCCGGAAACTAATGATATATGCTTGCTTGCAGGGATTATTCAAAATGAGCCAAAGAAGCCATAAACAACTCATAGAGGAGTCAAAACTTGAACAAGAACCAAGATTGGGCCAAGAGATGTGGAACGCGGACAACGGCAGAAAAGTGCGGCCGCGAAAGTACCAACGCAGACTCGAACATGATTTCGAGGTCCGCGAATTAAAGAATCAGAGAGATGGAATTTTGGGCTATAACATGAATGCGGACCGCGACAGAAAGACACGGACGCGAAAGTAATTGTGCGACCACGGTTGGAATTTCGCGTACCGCGGTTGCTGAGGTTCAGAGAGTTCACATTTCCAGCTAAAGCAAGAAGTGCGGCCGCATTAGAATTACGCGGCCACGAAAGCCTCAAAAGCAACCGCGATGGAAATTACGCGGCCCGCGGGTCCATGCTCAATCCCAGATTCAAAAGTTAAAAACACGGACCGCGATCAGTATTACGTGGCCGTGAAATCGAGAGTGCGGTCGCGGTTAGAATTACACGGCCGCGAAACCTCCGCAGGGGTATTTTTGTCCGAAAATTTCAGCTTAGTATAAATATAACTTTTTGTCAGTTTAAGTTTTGTTGTATTTTTGCTGAGCACGTGAGACGGCTAGTTTCCCTTTTGGGAAATTTTGTAAAAGATTTACCTTATAACATTAGATTTTCATCTTTTAATTTAGTATTATGGATTTTATCTTCTCTTTATCTTTGATTTCTGTTATTTCTATAAGTAGCTAGACCTATAGCTAGGGTTGTGACCCAACCCTAGTATGTGTATTTAACGGGTAATTGAATTTTAGGGCTTGAATGTTTATGGGTTAGTGATATTTAGCCTAGTTCTTGCTAGAATTGTAGAATTAGTGGTTGCGAATACTGATTCATGCCTTTATGACTTAGTCTCTTCTTGAGAAAGAGGGACTAAGTCTAGGAAAACTAAGCTAACAAGGAATTGGGGTGAACTCAAGAAATTGATAGCCCTAATTAAAGGGTTAAACCTAGAGATAGTAACACCCGACTTGAGCTAATATCACTTGTATTACATGAATACCCATTTGGACTTGAGAAAACCAAATTGGACAAAATTACTCAAACTATCGAGAGGTATAGAGTGAGTGTAGACATGTAATTTTTGACCCTCCCCGAGATTTTACACATTTTAGCGTTTAAATATTTAATTTAGGTCTAATATCGCTATTTTAACTACTTTTGACTCTTTTACTTTATTTTATCACAGAAATAAAAATTACAAAAATAGTTTCATTAATGTTTTGTAGTCATATTATTTTACTAGGATTTTTATTTTTATATAATCTTGAAAAAAAGTACCAAAATAGTTTCACAATATAATATTATTTATTTTAATTAATGAGAATTAGTTTAATATTTTATTTATAAATTTTATATCATTTTTAAAAGGAAAAGTGAGTTTTTGGGTTAGAAAGTGAGTTTTTGGGTTGATCTATGGGATTTTTTTTATTTCTATACACTTTTTGAAACTTTATTACCCTTAATGTCCATGTTTAGTTAATTACCCGGCATAAACAAGTTTTATTTACAAAATATATACAATCCACCTTAAAAGGCTCTCAATCCATTATTTGTGCCTTCAATCAAGGGATTTAATTACACCCTTTTCAACTCTCTTTCTTCCTTTTTCAAGCCATTTCGTCCTTTTCTTCGGTGCTTCTCCAATTTTTTCTATTGAAGGCACAAACTTGTGCTTTTTCTTTCATTTGTTTCCTTTTAATTATACAGATTTTGATTGAGTTTTATTTTCCTTATTTGTGGTATAAATTAAATGCTTTTCATTCTTCAGCCAACAACGAAGATCTAATTCCTTCATTCATTTTTAGAAAATAATTCATTCGCAATTACTTCTTTAACTTAGTGTATGTGATAAGTCTTGGACAAAATTAAGAAAGAAGCAAATAAACTCTAAGGGTTTAGATCTCGTTTTCAGGACATACTATTAAACCACTTTCTGGAGTATAAGTATCTTCTCTGCAATCTTCACCTTCTTCGAGAAGATTTAAGTTTTATTGTAACCTTACTAAGAGAATATTCCACATTAAGGAAAGTGAAAAGAAAATGAAAAACAGATTAAAACTCTAACAGTTTGAGCAAACATATGCCTACAATATTTTGTATTTGATTTATGTAATTTATCTACAACTTTCATACATTACTTCTACACACTTAAATATAATTAAAATATCATCCAACTTAAATACAAATTTTATACAATATGTCTTTTGTATATTTTGTATTTGATTTATATACAGTAAAAATAAATTTCATACAATTAATTATATATTATACAACTTATCTACAACTTTCGCACATTATTTCTATCCAGTTAAATACAACTACAATAACATACAACTTAAATACAAATTTTATACAATATGTCTTTTGTATATTTTGTATCTGACTTATACACAGTAAAAACAAATTTCATACAACTAATTATAAATTATATAATTTAGCTACAACTTATCTACAATTTTCTTACATTATTTCTACAATTTTTCTATACTTTTACTATAATTTCGTAAATATAGTGCATATCAAGTCTTCTTCTTTTTCTTCTTCGAGTTTCAATCTGAAATTCAGCCCAAATTCAAGTCTAATCTTCACCAAAACACCCTCAAAATTGAGAAATAAACTCCAAACCATATTCCCAATTGTTTGCAACAACACCCAATCCAAACAAATAATAATTTTTGAAAACCCAAATTCGAATTCAAATCTTCAAAGCTTTTTAATGGTTGTCAATGGTGGAATTGATGCTCTCTTTTTCTTTTCTTTACATTACTGAAATTAGGGATTGAGAGATAAAGAGAGACATAGAGAGAATAACCAAATCTTTGCAACAACACCCAATTCAAACAAATAAAGTGTTTTGAAAACCCAAATTCGAATTCAAAGCTTCAAAGTTTTTTAATGGAGATATCTTTGTTAGGGTTGTTCTTTGAAGATATCTTCTTCTTCATTGAAAATCAAGCTTTGCAAAAGGCGTTAATGAAGGTAGGAACTTTTAAGAAGAGTAAGAATTTTATCGGGTTTTTGAAGTATAGTTGCAAAAGGCGTTAATGGAGGATTTGTAATTTTTATGAAGAGAAATTTGTGGGTGAGTGCAGAGAAAATCGTGGGGTGTGATACGTGGGTGAGGGGGGTGGGATGTGCAGAGAGAAACATGGAGGGAGTGGGAATATATGGTAGAGTTAATTTAGGACACTAATTAATACCATTAATTCCCTTAAAATGTATATAAATGGTAATTGGGTATATAAAAGGTAATTATAGTCAAACATGAATAGGGAGGGTAATATAATTTTTTATAGTGTATAGGAATGTAACAATTCCTTGATTTATCCCATTTTAATAAGAGAGGTATATTTTTAGTTTTTGGCCCAATTTTCAAGCTCAATAAGACCTAGCCTAACTTCCCCTTCCTCTTTAACCTCCCTTACCACTAACCCTAGGGGACTCTTCTTCTTCTTCACCTAAAAAACCCTAGAGCCCTTCTTCCACAAAAAGAGAACCATCAGCACACCACCCTTCCACACCCCTAAGTCGCTGCCACTAGCCCACCCATCTCCAACCTAAAACCATCCGCAAAAACACCCCATTGTAGTCTTCCCTCACCGCCGCCGTACTCTACCCCCTCACCACCAGAACCAGCCCCACCTCCACTGATCTCCAGCCACCGGTACACCCCCCTCTCTTTAGCCGTCATTCCACCCTAGCACCTCTTGCCGCCGCCGCTTCCAGAACCCCTAAGCTCTCATCTCCCAACCCTAACTCCTCCCAACCTAGCCTTTCACACTGCCGAACAACCACCCAACTCCACCACTTTTACCAACTCTTGCCAGCCCCATATCCCTCTCTCTAAGGCCACTGCCGCCGCCGGACTTCATCACCGGCTGGTCGTCAAACAAAATTCAAACCACCCACTGCTCCTCCTCTTGTCATTCGTCTCCTCCACCATCTCCAGCCACACAACCACCCGCCACTTTTTCTCCACCCCAAAACAACTTCCAAATTACAAAAATCTGGACAGAATGTTAAAGTGGAGTTAAGCCGAGGTCGATTCGAGTTCGTCGCCAATTGGAGGTTCTAGTCGTGTCGTGTGTGTTCATATTCGTGGATCTTAAATGATTTTGCTGCTGTACTTTGCAATTGGATTCAATAGATTTGAGGCGTTGTACTTGCATCTCCCGATTAATCAAAAGGTTTCGCACGTTAAGGTCCAGTTCTTCAATCCTTTACTCATTCTAGTGTTAATTGTGCGTTTGGTGATTTGATTCTGTGACTTGTTATCTATGAATTTTAATGTATCTGTCTGTATGTCTACTTGAACTGATTGCGAGTGAACTGGAATTACACGTTTAGTTATTTGGAATCGTATGCTTAATTTGAACTGGAAAATTGGATTGTGAGTTGTTGGATTTTAAAGAACAATTTGGGGAGATGTGATTTAAAATAAAGTTGGACCTGAAATTTATGGAATTAGATAAAATATAAGTTGTTAGTATTCCTAATTTCTCATTTATGTAGATCTATCGGTAAGAGCATACTTAGGTCGTCAACACTCGGGTAGGCAAATCTTAGGTTTTCTTTATTTTATTTTTATTTGAGGGGAGAGGTAATTTCTTTTAGTTTATTATCCGGGGATGCCCTGCGAAGTTTGTAATATTTTTATCCGGGGTATACCCCGAAGTATCTGTATTTGGAAGCCGAAAGTAGAACTCATAGTATTTTTATTTTATTTTCATTTTCATTTTTCTTTTATTAGGTGAGAACGACCTCGAGCCTCTTGTGTGTTTATTTTTCTTTTTTTGTGTTTATTTTTACCTCAATATGAATATTTTAAAAGTCAACTAGATCGGGTACGCAACTGTGACTTTCACGGGATTCGAAAAATGCCTAACACCTTCTCCACGAGTCAAATGAACCCCCCCTTACTTAGAACTCTGGTGTAGACTTAGTTTTGGAGTCCAAAGTGTTTTAAAAGGAAAAACAATTATTTCTACAAAAAAATGTGACCTGACACATCGAAACCAAATGTCAGGTGGCGACTCTGAGTTAATCCTTTTGAACACAAATTTTGTCACTTTCTAATTGAAAACCCTTTTCAAGCTTTACAAAACCTTTTTATTATTTAATAGAGGGGTGAAGAGGTGTGAAAAAAAGGGTGTGACAACTCTGGCGACTCTGCCGGGGACTTGCAGGTTCGAGCCGGTACTTAATCTTGTTGGCTTTTTAGAATATTCGGTTGAAGCTTTTATGTCCTTTATTTGCTTTATCTGATTTTTATTTTGTTTTTTAATGTGTTATTATTTGCTATATGTTTATGTGTTTACAGTTTTCTCTTTATGTGTTTACTTCTTCATAACTGTCATCATTTGCATAACCATGGGTCTTTTTTTCTGCAACAAGTCTTCCGGAGTACGTTTGAGCGTACACAGCTTTTGTGAGTCACCCGTGTCTTTAGGGGGGTGGCATGGGAGCGTGGAGTGGGCGGACAGCTAGAGCAGTAGCCATCGACCACGTGCCGCCCCGAATTGCCTTGTCTAGTAAACCCCAAACATAGGTCATGCTTATTTGCATCATGCCATTTATACTTAGCAGGGCTTGGTCTCAGGCACCGTCCCTTTATAGGAGGCCTATCCAAATTATGTCAAAACGGGCCCATGGCCCAAAAAGATATTTAATCATCCCTATGTACTACATACTGCATTCTTTAAGGGTAAATGAGTCATTTGGCAGACTAATGATGGTGTGAGGGTAAAGGATAAAAGAAAAGAGGGTGAAGTATAAAAATGAAGCAAGTAGGGTCTAGTTATATTTTTCTTTCACAACTTTTTCAAGAAAAAAATAAAAATGAAAAATCCAAAAAGATTTTGCACTTTCCTATCATTTTTCAAAAAAAAAATCAATCAAAAAAAAAAGAGAAAAATAAAATCCAAAATGATTTTACATGTTTCATCATTCTTCAAAAAAAAAAAAAAATATGCTTTTTCCAAATCAATGTTTTTAAAAGTTCTCTCCCGTATCCAATCTTCCCGAACTACACATACCTGATTCTCGTCTCTCTGGTCGGGATACGTAGCCAATCCACATAGGATCCGGTCTTCCTAGTGAGTCTTAGGTTTTGGCTGCGGCGATCGTAGCCAAATCTTGCATGTTTAGCCACATTTGGCCACATCGGCCGTTTTTGCAAAATATGGTTATTTTCTCAAAGTAGTTTGTTATCCCATGTATTAGAGCCCTAAGTCCACAACAAGGTGTCCTCTCAGTTTAAGGTCCATCCTTGTTGAATTTGCATCTCTAGTCGCGTTTGGCCACAACGACCATTTTTGCTACTGGGTCACTTTTGCGAAGTAATTTCTAGGGCCATAATTATTGGGAGTATGAAGTCATATAAGCCTTATTGAGGTATTTCCATGCCTTTGAGGTCACCTTTGTTGAGTTTGCAATAATAGAGCCACCCTTGGCCACATAGGTCATTTTACAAAAATAGCCCAATCATGTCTTGCATGTGTCCGATAGGAGGTGTTGTGGTGTCGCATTGTGTCTCGAGTCACTAAATCTATTTGGTCTCATCTCATACAGGTGTGGATCTACTTACCAGAGCTTGAGCATGACAGATACCCCAGGACCATTCTAGTCAGGACCGTTGCATACATGAGTTGCTTGAGGATACTTTTATGTTTTGAGTCTGTTATTCATGTCGTCTTTTATTTTCTAATCTTGTACAGTAGTATCAAATCTTTTAGGTGGTTTCAGAGTCTGTCATAGTCTAGTTGAGTTCGTCGAATTTTGTTATCGTATTTCCTATTTTATATGTGAAAACAAAAAAAAAAGTTATAAATGAAAAAACCCATAAACATTCTTGTTTCTTTAGTTTATTTTATCCATAACTTTTCTGGAACTATGCTTGGTCTGATTCATGTGGAACATGATATGTAGGCAACCTACATATGGTTCGATCAAATCATTTTTTAAAATTAAAAAAAGAAGAAGAAAGAAATAAAGCGCTGGGATGTAAAAAAATGAGAGGAAATTGCGGGATGTAAGAAAAGAGCGATAATCATAAAGAAAATAGAGGAAAGAAATGACCAAATCAAGGAGCACAAGAGAGGAAATAAAGAGGAAAAGGGCAAGGAGGGTAAAATTGGGATGATGCCATATGACCTTCGTACACTCGAAGTCATTTTAGAACCGATAATTGTGACTAGGTGCATTGCATATAATATGATGATATTTTCTGTTAAATGCTCTAACGCTAACATGATGACTTCATTTTATTCTTCTTTGTTATCTTCATTATAGCAGAAGGCTGGTTGGTTTGTGGTTTTTAAACTGGTAACTCTTTCCTACAACATAAAGTCAAAAGGAAATGGCAGATGATAACATAGTTGAGTTGGTTGATATTGGTAACCGAAAGCAATTGGTTGAACGGGACACTGGTTTGGTTGAAGAGTTAAGGATGTTAAGACAACTGTCACGACCCCAAATCCTAACAGGTCGTGATGGCGCCTATCGTGGAACTAGGCTAGCCAACCATCACATAACTACACATTTGATCTATTATAATATTTCGAAAATCAATAATAATAAGCAAACAGAGTATAACATAATTTCTTTAAGTCTTTATGCCGCAATAATACTCTAATAGTCTAAACAAATCCCTCAAGACTAGAGTCAACCGATCACGAGCATCTAAGAAATAAACTAACTCTGCTAATGTCATAATAATGTCTATGAATCAAATACTAAGTACTAAATGAATAAGGGAAGTGGAGAAGCTACAGACGCTGGACAGCTACCTCGAAATCACAACCGCTGATGATAACGAGCTCGGACGACTACTGCTCCGAACCAGTACCTGGATCTACACACAAGGGTGCATGGAGTAATGATGAGTACGCCAGCTCAGTAGTAATGAAAATAAATCATAGTCTGAAGTATATGAACACACATCACAAAAACACCAATCCACAAAACAGTAAAACATCAAGTCTCAATATAGTATACATAAGTTCGAAAACCAGTTTTCATAAAATCCTTTTTAAACACGTATATTTTCAATATATCTCAGTAAAACTCTCAGTAATATCAGTTTGAAAAATGAAGTGAATCATAGTTAAAACTCAGTAAAATATCATCATAAAACTGCCCGTCGGGCCATAATCATCACTCATAACAATTTCCCTCAGCACCTCACCATCACTCAGTATCAGCTCCGCGGGCAACCTCACTATCACTCATGCCTCCCAATCACTCATCCCTCCGCACTCGCACACAGTAGGTACCTGTGCTCACTGGGGGTGTGTACAGACTCCGGAGGGGATCCTACAACCCAAGGGCTATAAACAAGCCAAATCATGGCATCAATCACTCTCAGGCACTCATCCTCGCTCATATCATAACATCCTCGCTATTGGCCCTCGGCCTCACTCAGTCAGACACTCTCAGCATGCCATTCGGGCCATAAATAAAACGGAGTTCTTGACCCAAAATAGTATCTCATTTCAAGAAATAGTAATATTATCAAATAAGAGTGTCAACAATTTCACAAGAAAGACTGAGTGTAAAATCATAGTTTCAAAGTGAAGAATATCAGTAAAATAGCCCTCAAGGGGTTAAACCAGATCGACACTAGGCCCCAAACATGGCTTACAACCCAAGTATAACAAAACATAGTAATACTAATAACCATATGCTTTAAAAGTGGTTTCGCAACTCAATAGTTGCGTAAGAAGATACATTTTTTCAAATTTCTAATTCGTGCACGCCCCACACTCGTCATCCAGTGTGTGCGTCACTCCAAATCCGTGAAAGGATGTAAAGTCCGGGGTTTCATACCCTCAGGACAGGATTTAAAGACATTACTTACCTCAAACAAGCCCGAAAAGCTACTCTGCAACCCGATTGCCTCTCGAATCAACTTCCGAGTGCTCCAAATCTATAAAGATCAGATCTTTCTCATCAAATTATGGTAAGGAATGAATTCCAATTGAAAAATACCAATTTTAGCACAAAACCCGAAATTAGCCAAAACCCAACCCCTAGGCCTGCGTCTCGGAACTCGACAAATTTTATACCAAAATTTTCTTCATCATCTCACGAGTCCGTACATATAAAGAAATCTAAAATCGGAGTTCGTTTGACCCCTCAAATCATCCCCTGAATGTCTCATAATCTCAAGCCCTAATTCCATCTTTTTCTACTAATTTTCATAAATTAAATGATGATAATTTGATCCTTAATCACATATAATCTAGTTTTAGGGTCCAAAATCCTTACCTCAATGAATAACAATGATTTCCTCTCTTAAAAATCGCCTCAAAAGCTTCTTCCCGTTCAAAAATGGTGGAAAAGTGGGTTCTGGTCGCGGATGGGCTATTTAAATACACTGCCCAGATTTTTGGGAATTACTCAGTGCGTTCGCGTGAGGAGCAATGCGATCTCATAGCACTGAACACGATCCCCCACGCGATCGCAGCCCAGGCCTCACGTTCGCACACCATTAGTTCACCCAGCCTGCCCACGCGCCTCACACCTGTGCGATCGTACCAGGTCCCACGCGTTCACACAACCTTCCCCCTTCCCTCACTTCGCGATCGCGGCCCCACTATGGCGATCGCATAGAACAATACTTGTTGCCTCACAACTAGCCTATGTGATCGCATACTATTCCTCGCGATCGCATAGGAGAAAACCAGTACCTGAAAACACGATCAAAACTGCCACTTTCTTACACCCAAACTTGGTCCGTTCACCTCCCGAAACACCCCTGAGGCCCCCGGGACCCCAACCAAACATAACAACACATCCATAACCTCATCCAAACTTAGTCGCGCCATCGGAACACCAAAACCAATGCAAAAACACCAAACTCACGTCAGATTCAAGCCTAAGAACTTTGAAATTTCTAAAATCCACCAACGATGCTGAAACTATCCAAAACACATCTGATTGACCTAAAATTTTTCAGACATATCCAAAATAACATTATGAAACTTTTCCAACTTCCGGAATTCCATTTCGACCCCGATAGCCTATTTTCCCCCGCCGACCGGAAATCGCCAAAAACTAACTTTCGCCAATTCAAGCCTTATTCTACACCGGACATCACAAAAATATTCCGAACACACTCCTAAGTCCCAAATCACCTAATAAAGCTATCCAAGCTATAAAATCCGCATTCCGAAGTCGTTTACCAATAAGTCAACTCTCATTTGATTTCTCCCACTTTAAGGCTATTCTTAAAGACTAAGTGACTAAATTCTCACTACAACCATTCCGATTCCGAGCCTACCAACACTAACACATCATAAACATTATAACCAACCTATGACAAGGCAATAACAATAATTATAATGTAAGTTCTACGTAATGACCGACCGGTTCGTTACATTCTCCCTCTCTTAAACAAACGTTCGTCCTCAAACGGATCTAGAAACATACCTGGAGTCTCAAACAAGTGAGGATATCTTCTATGCATCTCCCTCTAAGTCTCCCAAGTAGCGTCCTCCACTGGCTTACCTCTCCATTGTACCTTCACTGAAGCTATATTCTTGGACCTTTAACTTTCTGACCTGACGATCCAAAATTGCTACTCGCTCTACCTCATATGACATATCACCCTCGAGCTGGACTGTGCTGAAGTCTAACACATGAGACGGGTCACCAATATATTTCCTGAGCATCGACACATGAAATACCGGATGAACACTTGATAGGCTGGGTGGCTGGAACCAGGTCAATACCAAAATCAATATCCCTGTCAGGTGGCATGCCTGGAAGGTCTGCAGGAAATATGTCCGGAAAATCACGGACCACATGAACAGAATCAACAGAAGGAGTCTCACTACTAACATCCCTCACAAAAGCAAGATAAGACTTACACCCTTTCTCAACCATACGCTGAGCCTTCAAATAAGAAAACACTCATCTAGGCACATGCTCTATAGACCCTCTCCACTGAACTCTCGTAACTCCGAGCATAGCTAGGGTCATGGTCTTAGCGTGACAATCAAGATAACATGACATGGGGATAACCAATCCATGCCCAGAATTGCATCAAAATCGACCATACTAAGTAACAGTAGGTCCACTCGGGTCTCCAGACCCCCAATAGATATCACACACGACCGATATACACGATCCACAATAACAGTATCGCCCACCGGAGTCGACACATAAACAGAGGTAACTAAAGACTGACGGGGCATATCCAGAAAATGGGCAAAATATGAAGAAACATAGGAATGTGTAGGGTCAAATAAAGCCAAAGCATCTCAGCAACAGACTGAGACCATACATGCGATCACTGCATCGGAGGCCATGGCATCCGACCTAGTTGGAAGTGCATAAATACGTGGCTGGCCTCCACTTGCTCGACCTCCCCCTCTAGGGAGGCCTCTAGCTGCCTGACCATCACCCATGGCTGCCTGGATAGGTGGTGAATTGACTGGGGCTGAAGTCGAGGGCTGAACCCTCTGTTGAGATGAACTACCAGGGCGACGAGGACACTGCCTCCACCCATGTCTGACTCTCCACACTCAAAGAAACCACCTAGAGCTGGAGATGGAGACTGATGAGAACCGCTGCCACCATGATAATCATCGGATGAACCATGCATAGAAGAACCCTGATATGATGATGCTCTGGCGGGAACTCTGATCTGGAAGGGCACTAAAAGATGAGCGTCCCTAATGAGAACTGCGGGGACCCTGCCCCGAAGATGCACCACTGTAAGCTGGGCGAGCTGGCTGTGGAGGTCTAAATGGATGACCTCTGCCGTGCTGAAACTGTCCTTTAGAAGGGGCACCACTGAAGCTACCTGATCCCCGAGGCCTCTTGGCCTCCCTCTCCTCACGCTCCTGCCTACGAACCGACTCAATGTCCCAAGCAATGTCAACTACCTGCTTAAATGTAGCTCCAGACACTCTTTCCCTGGTCATCAAAATCCGAAGCTGATACGTGAGACCATCTACAAATCTCCTG
Source organism: Nicotiana paniculata (assembly GCA_005239505.1). Classification (NCBI taxonomy): domain Eukaryota; kingdom Viridiplantae; phylum Streptophyta; class Magnoliopsida; order Solanales; family Solanaceae; genus Nicotiana; species Nicotiana paniculata. The sequence continues at coordinate 83,656 of ML319299.1, forward strand.
ATGCTCTCTCTATCAGTAGGGACTAACTCAGAAGCATGTCTAGCCAACTCGGAAAACCTCATCTCATACTGAGTAACTGACCAATCTCCCTGGCGCAACTGCTCAAACTACCTGCGGTGCTCCTCTCGGTGGGATTGAGGGACATACTTCTCCAAAAAGATCGTGGAGAACTGCTGCCAGGTGAGTGGTGCTGAACCAATCGGCCTACGCCTCTCAAATGCCTCCCACCAAGTGAAAGCAGCACCAACAAATTGAAATGTAGCAAATGAGACCCCACTGGTCTCCAAAATACCCGCAGTACGTAGTATTCTTTGGCATTTATCCAGAAAACCTTGGGCATCCTCACCCTCTGTGCCGCTGAAAGTCGGAGGTTGAAGTCTACTGAACCTTTCCAGCCTACGCTGCTCATCCTCGGGCATAGCTGGAACCTCATTGTCCTGAACTGGGGCAATCAGCTGGGCTGGGACTACCCCCGGTGCCTGAATACCCTATACAGCCTACTCAGGTGTTCGGGCAGCTTGAGTCTGAACGCCTCCCCCGGCCTGAGTTGTAGTGGCAGTAGTAGACATAGCAACTGCCTGATCCAAACAGGTACACACCGTCAATATCTGAGCCAGGGTCTCTTGAAGACCCGGAATAAGAATAGGCACTGTCGGTGCCTGAGCCTGTCCCGCTGGAGCACCCTCAGTGGGAACCTGATCCTGAATGACAGGGGTATCCTGTGGTACTGTCCCGGCTGGTGCGCGGGTTGGTCCCATAACTCCACCATGGCCTCGACCCTTTGTGGGTCTGGCTGGTTTCTGGTCACCCTGATCGGTAGTGCGTGTACTCACCATCTGTGAGAGAATGAAATAACAGTATTTTAGATTGTAAGAACCAGTAGAATGGCACGAAAGAGTTCAAGAAAATGAGATTTTTCCTAAGGTTTCATTACATCCCCACTAAATCCCTATATGATTTCGAGTTGAGTGATATTACATTAGTGATGATTTACATTAGGGGCAAGCTTATAGTACTCAAAGCCGGACTTGTGGCATTCTTTTGAGAGTGATGAGCGCACTTCTTCACAATCCTTGTTTTGAGTGTTATATTCTAAATATTAAGATTTGCTCATGGATAGTAGAGGAGGAGTTTTTTGGGATCCACAATGACCTATGAGAGAGAGAGAGAGAGAGAGAGAGAGAGCTTCCTTGATGAATTGAGTCAACTCTTTATGCTATAGTGTCACATTAGAACTATGGTACTCAAAAGGTCATAACTTAATGTTGTTGATAATTCATTTATGTTGAGGGTAATTGTTAGTCCCAATTGATGCTTGATGGAGTCATCCTAGGCCAGCCGAAATATCCTTTTCTTTTTATTGTGGAGGTGAGAATTAGCTTATTTGCTTGAGAACAATCAAAAGCTTAAGTTTGGGGGAGTTGATAAGCAGGGATTTTTACTTATTATTTGCTCTCTTTTACTTATGTTTAGGGTAAAAAATGCGTGAAGGTATTCCCAGAAACTAATATAATATGCTTGCATGCAGGGATTGTTAAAAATGAGCCAAAGAATCCATATTAACTCACAAAGGAGTCAAAACTTGAACAAAAATAAAGAATGGGCCAAGAGATGTGGAATGGACAACGGCAGAAAAGTGCGGCCGCGAAAGTACCAACTCGGTCGCGAACACTATTTCGAGGTCCGCGAGTTGAAGAATCAGAGAGATGGAATTTTAAGCTATAACATGAATGCGGACCACGACAGAAAGATGCGGCCGCGAATGTAATTGTGCGATCGCGATTGGAATTTCGCAGACCGCAGTTGCTGAGGTTCAGAGAGTTCACATTTCCAGCTAAAGCAAGAAGTGCGATCCGCGTTAGAATTACGCGGCCGTGAAAGTCTTCTACGCGACCGCAATGGAAATTACGCGGTCCGTGAATCCATGCTCAACCTCAGATTCAGAAGTTAAAAACATAGACCGTGATCAGTATTACGCGGCCGCGAAAGCAAGAGAGCGGCCGCGGTCAGAATTACGCGGCCGCGAAACCATCGCAGAGGTATTTTTGTTCGAAAATTTCGGCTTAGTATAAATACAACTTTTTATCAGTTTTAAATTATGTTGTGTTTTTTCTGAGCACACGAAACAGCTAGGTTTTCGCTTTTGGGAAATTTTGTACAAGATTTACCGTATAACATTAAATTTTCATCTTTTAATTTAGTATTATGGATTTTATCATCTTTTTATCTTTGATTTCTGCTATTTCTATGAGCAGCTAGACCCATATCTAGGGTAGTGACCCAACTCTAGTGTGTGTATTTAATGGATAATTGAATTTTAGGGCTTAAATATTTATGGGTTAGTGATATTTAGCCTAGTTCTTGATAGAATTGTAGAATTAGTGGTTGTGAACACTGATTCATGCATTTTTGACTTAGTCTCTTCTTGAGAAAGAGGGACTAAGTCTATATAAACTAGGCTAACAAGGAATTGGGGTGAACTCAAGAAATTGATAGCCCCAATTAAAGGGTTAAACCTAGAGACAGTAATAGCCGACTTAAGCTAATATCACTTGTATTGCATGAATACCCATTTGGACTTGAGAAAGCTAAATTGGGCAATATCACTCAAACTATCGAGAGGTATAGAGTGAGTACATGGGTGTGATGGCTATGTTACGACCCCAATCAAATCAAGCTTGCCCTAGATTCTTTCTACCTGTTAGATATCCACATAGGCGGAAGTCACTATCATAGTCCTTTTAAACATTTGAAAAACAACATAAAAAATATTCTACTTAGCTTTAATCTTTACATACAATAAAATAGAATTAGAAGTAGAATAAACACCAACATGTGTGGAAGTACAATTAGGAACAAAACACGCATCTAGATTTATATAGACACCTAATTCCAAATCAGTTAACTCCATGTGGAAATCGATCCCGACCTTGTTGGATAAAACTGCATCGACTATCATCGCCACTCAATAGTAGTGCAGGGTTGGATCAGATCACCACCTCATATTCTTCCTCCTACACCCTATGTTCTCCTTTATTACTCCTCTTATTTTCCTCTTCTTCTTCTTTTCTCTCTCAAGCACATGAGACTCTGCATGTATTATTGATTGGATATGAATTTACGCAGTGATTTATCACTAGGGTATGAGTTTTGAGTTAAAATCACTATTAGAGGAACTTGAAAACTCAAATCAGTAATTGAGATGTTGAAGATCTAATCTTGAAATCATCTGGGTATTTGAATATGGAGTTGAATGAACATATACCAATATTGATTTGAAAAATTGAACTAGAAGTACAAAACAGGAAACACCATTAATACTGTTTGAGTCAAGAGTTCAAATTTTTGAAGATTTTGCTAGTACAATTTCAGATTTGTTAATTCAAAATTATTTGACTGAAGTTCTTGGACCTGCACTCCTTGTTGGAGATGAGATTGAACATTGTACGGGAGCGTCAAACTTGAAGAAGTATCCGGGACTCCATTATTGAACTTCTTCAAAGATACCAACCTTGTCACAACCCAATATCCAACTAGTCGTGATGGAACCTAACCCAACCCGCTAGGTAAGCCAATTAACAACTATCCAATTTCAATAATATTAACAAGACAATTAAGTAAAACAAAATATCTAAATCCTAAACATTTACCAAGGACTGGTAGTACAAATAGTCCTTGCTACATCTCAAGTAAACCCTTCTCGTCACATTCGATCAATCCGAACACACTCTCGCAGTCAAATCATACTTACCACATAGTCATCAAATCATAAATCCCACTAATAGGGACACCAACTTACATATAAGTCCCAAAAGCACGTGCTCACACAATCGAAATCTCCGTACTCAAGCTACCGACAAAACCCAGCCTCAAGTTCTCCAGACTGTCCCATCGTCAACATGCCAAAATCATATCTCGCAACTCAACCATGGAATCACAAGCCATCGATGCACAGTTGATACCGAGCGCTCATGTGCATATGTGAATGCGTGGAAGGAATTCACGAGTTGCGCCTCAAGCTGAATCAATGTTGCACGATAAGGAAAGAAAGATGGGAAGTATGTCCGAAATGACATGTATCCTCTCGAAAATAGGTATGGACGTCATCATACCGATCCGCGAGACTCTACTAGACACTTACTCATGACTTGTAGAACCTATGAACCTAAAGCTCTGATACCAACTTGTCACCACCCAAAATTCAATTAGTCGTGATGGAACCTAACCCCAACCCGCTAGGTAAGCCAATTAACAACTATCCAATTTTAATAATATAATAAGATAATTAAGTAAAACAAAATATCTAAATCCTATACATTTCCCAAGGAATGGTAATACAAATAATGAGCGTCTAAGAATAGAATTTACAAAGCTGAAATGAAATAATACATCGTCTGTTTGAAAAGTACATAAATAAAATTTTATAGATCTAGAGCTACAACGAACAAGGGGAAGCTACAACCGAGACGCAGGTACATCTTCCATCCAGCTTTCATCGAACACAGCAACAGTAGCAGCCACCATCTGCACGCAAGGTGCACAAGTGTAGTATGAGTACAATCGACCCCATGCACTCAGTAAGTAACAAATCTAACCTTAGGTTGAAAGCAGTGACAAGCTAACACTAGGTCGGATTCAATTCCAATATCTCATTAACGGTTCATAACAGCATAATACAAGTAATAAAAGGGGTATCTCAGAAGTAAAATGCTCAACTCGTTCACAGTTTCAGAAAATAGGCATGCTTTTCAAATATCTTAGTAAAAACTCAAATCTTTCACTGAAAATGCCAAAATACAGGTAACTTTGAAAATTGTGATTTTTCACAAAATCCTTTCAACAATAAGTAATAAGTTTCATTTTCTTTCCAAATAACAAGTGCAAAACACCTCTCTATACCCACATATCAATATGCGTAAAAGTCATGAATGACGTGATACTATATAGCATGAGGAAAAGTGCATCTCTATGCATGTATGTCATGTGTGAATGCAAATGCCAGGTATCTTGGAGATGAATTATGTACTCACACTCTTAGAGTACTCAATCTCACTGTCTCACATCCTTTCTCACTATGCTCAGTGCCAGCACACTCAAACACTCAGCGCTGTACAATAACTTCTGGGGCATGCATCCCAATCTACACACACATATATATATATTTGACTGCGCTCACTGGGGATGTACAGACTCTGGAGGGGCTCCTACAGCCCAAGAGCTATAATCCACAAACAAAACTCACGTGCTATAATATCAATATCTGGATCTACACGGACAACTCACGTGCTATACTATCAATATCTGGATCTGCACGGACAACTCACGTGCTATGGTATCAATATCCTCCAAACAGGCCCCGGGCCTAACTCAGTCATCAATCTCTCCAGTCTCAGTCACGGGCTCACAATGTCATGAAACTAGCCCGACAACAATGATATGATGTATCAATAAATAACAACTGAACTAAGACATTATATGAATGAATTAATATGACTGAGTATGAAATATTAATGAAATCAGTGAAATAACAGTACGAAACGACCACTATGGGCCCCAACATTATCGGAATAAATCCTAAAAATGATATCTAGCATGATTGACAGCTCATTTACTTTATCGCATGGTAAAAACACAGATATTAACAAAATAAGGCCACTATACAGTGCCCAAGAAACAATAGAGTCCAAATTAACATGGTGCACACTCACACGCCCTTCACCTAGCATGTGTGTCATCTTATCATCAATCACATAACACGTATTACGAGGTTTCATAGCACTAAGTTTAGAAGAGTTACTTACCTCGAACGAGCCAATGCCAATGCCGAGCAAGCCAAACGATGCTCCAAAGATGCCATCATGTGTGTTCCGACCTCCGTACCGCTCAAAACTAACCAAAAACAATCAAATACATCAAACATGGCTAAGGGAACCAATCCCAATCCGAAAGATCAATCTTGAATAAAAAATCCGAAATTGAACAAAAAGCCCAACCCGGGCCCGAATCTCGGAACCCGACAAATTCACAAAAATCGACAACCCATTCAATTACGAGTCCAACCATACTAATTTCACTCAATTCCGACTCCAAATCGATGTTCAAAACTAAAAATTTATATTATGAAACTTTAGGTCAAAACCCCAATTTGCTCCTATTTAAATCCATAATCCAATTGCCAAAAATGAAGATAGATTCATGGAATAAATTAAAACCAAGTGTAGAACACTTACCTAAATCCTTGTGATGAAAATTCCTCCAAATATCGCCTCGGTACGAGCTTGGAAATGTTAAAATGAAGCCAAAATCACGAACCCTTGTATTTATCATTCTGCCCAGGACTTCCACTTCTGCGGACACTTAACCGCATCGGCGGTGTCGCCGAAGCAACCAAAATTTCGCTTCTGCGGTACAACAATAAAGCTGGGCCTCCGCTTTTGCGGTGCTTTCACCGCATCTTCACAACCGCAGGTGCGGAACAACCCATCGCACCTGTGCAAACATCCACTTCTGCGCCTAACACCCCGCTTCTACGACTACACAAGTGCGGGAGAATCTTCGCACCTGCGACTACAGTTCACCAGCCCAAAATTTGCTTCTACGACCAATTCTCCGCTTCTATAGACACATATCTGCGTCCATTCTTCCACAGATACGGAAACACCAGAACCAGCAGCCTTCAGCAATGCAACATGAACTAAAAATGATCTGAACCCCGTCTGAAACTCATCCGAGCCACTCGGGACCCCGTCAAAATATACCGACAAGTACCATAACACAACACGGACCTATTCGAGGCCTCCAAACGCACACAAAAACATCAAAACGATGAATTACACCTCAAATCAAAATCTATGAACTTTGAACTTTAAATTTCAAAAAAACTCGCGCAAAAAAATTATCATATCATCCCGGAATAAACCCAAATTTTGCACACAAGTCCCAAATGGCATGACGAAGCTATTCCAATTACCGGAACCACGATCCGACTTCGATATCCTCAAAGTCAACTTCCGATCAAACTTATGAATTTTTCAAACCTTCAAATTTTCCAATTTTTGCCAACTTGTGCCGAAATATTCTAGAAACGTCCAAATGCAAATCCGGGCATACACCCTAGTCCAAAATCACCGTACGGACGTAACGAAACCATTAAAACTCCGTTCCAAGGTCAAATTCACAAAAAGTCAAACTAGGTCAACTCTTTCAACTTACAGCTTCAATAATGAAATTCATTCTTCCAAACCGATTTCAATAACCTGAAAATCAAAACCGACAATTCACATAAGTCATAATACATCATACGGAGATACTCATGCCCGCAAACTACCGAGCGAAGTACAAATACTCAAAATAAACGGTCGGATCGTTACAAGCGTGATTGGGGACTGCTGGGCCAAATTTCAGACATTACCAAGTTAAACTTTATTTGATTTTTGCAACTATCAGGTCAGACTTCAGAAAAAATTATCTGAAGTTCAAATATAACAAGCTGATTTTGTGTGAAGTTTGCACTAGAAATTGAAGAACTTTAGACTACTTTGTCTAAACATTGCACTATGAACTGAAGTTTTCCTGATTGCATTTGCAAGTCAGGCCAAACTTCAGGTGAAAATATTTAAAGTTTTGCTTTGATAAGGCCACACTTCAGTAAAAAAATTATGAAGTTCAAACTTCAAACATAAATTTTTGCTACTTCAGACCCGTATGTCTGAAGTTATCCGAAAAGTAGGTAGACTTGTAACTTTTGTGCAAAGTGGATATAAGTTCAATGATGACTCCAAAATTGGGCATAGATGAAAATGCCCCTGTAAAATAGAACCAGTTTATCCTGATGCCAAAGGTGCGAGGCAATTTTTTTGGAAAATGCTTTTTAAAAACTGAGTTCCAAATCTGGGTGTCAAACGTTGGAACAAAAGAAGTGTCTCGGGCTCAATAGTGAAATTGTCCTACCACACACAAATGATTCTCAACCAAAACAGTCTGAAACCTAATGGATTGTTGTATGGTTTCATCACCCTCCAAATTCTCCATACAGCCCTCTATCTAAATCCTTTACTATGCACTAGAGCCAGAGTTAGCATTTTAACTTTTAAGTCGGTGAAGTAGAATTGTACAACTATTAAATATATTTGCTTATATGTATACTAAGTACAGTAAACCAATATATATACATTCATACACATATATTGTCATTTGTCATATTGATCCAGCGCATTGAATTCGGTGAACTCACGAACTCTTTTGTCATGATTTAATATATTACTTTCAGATTGAAATTCCCTATTAGAAAACCACGGGATTTTTTGAACTAGGATAATATTAGACCAAAATTCTAATAGATGAGAAAATTATTCAATTTCACATAATACGTTGTGTTTTTTTTTCCATTTTCCTAACAGAAAGTGTAAGTAAATAGTGGAGGTGAAAGAAAAAGTAAGTTATCAAAAGAATGATATACAATAAGATTGTTTACCCTCAAAATCATATCACAATTGAATTTGTAAATGGTTTAAGGATATGCGGATTATCTTGACATAAAGTGATAAAAAAAGTTGCAACTAAAATAAACAATGATAAAGTAAATTCAAACCATACGAATTGAACAGTTTCAGTCTTGGAAGGTCAGTTACCCTCAAACCGGATGCACTTCGGTCGATATCAAGATACAACAGAATAAGAGCATCAAGAGAAAAATTAATAAATGTATTGCGTTGGAAAGTGTGTTACACCGTACTAAAGGGCCCCCTTTATATAGTAGACGAGTCTTACTTTAGGTACAATTCTATAAAAGGTAAAAAATCTCTTGATTTACTGATTGTCGATTCCTTAATTACACATGCCGAGATTCCCGCTATAATATCCATCTGGTCACAAACATTTCGGTCTTCTGCTGGCTACGCTAACAATGTTCCTTCGAGCTGTTTCGAGGCTAAGATCGATTCCGGGATCACGATCTCGATATTCTCGAAGGAAGACGTTCTGCCTCCAGGCTCTAACCCGGTAAGACTTGGGGTCGATCTTTAGTCCTTTATTTCCATGGCATTAAATGCATGCCAGCCACCGGTCAGCCATTCCTGGATGTGAACCGCCACTGAAATACTATAAATACATCTTCCTTTGTTCATTCCAACTTTACATCCAAACCTTCTACCCTCGTACCTTCGAAATTTCAATATTTTCTAATAGTTTTACTTTGGTTATTTGAGATCCTTTACAAGAACTCTTGTTCATTTCCATCTCAAGCCAAGAAGTGTATTTATTCATCTTCCTTTCTTCCTCCATTTTTAAATAAATGGAAAAGGCTTCAAAAACCGTTCCCCAGAAAGAAAACCTTTTTACTTCGCGGGCGGTTACTGAGGCTGAAGAATTTGTTTCGCGCATTATCGTTGATGAACCAGTACAAGAACCGCCTTTGAAAATGTTTATCCCTGAAGGATGCACGGTAAGCACTGATTTAAGGTTTAAAAACCTTCCTGCGTACAAGGTCGGTGTGAGGAGGTCTCGAGATACATATGCTCGATCACTGAAGAAGTCCTCCCTATGGTCAAAAAGGATTGCAATTAGGTTGGCAAGCACGTAGTGGTTCCCGACCCCGATAAATCCATCACCACCTATGTCATGGGTTACTTAACTGTTTACACTTATTCCTTTACGCTGGGCCCGGTCGAACTGGTCATCATCGACTTTTGCAAAAGATACGAGGTATCCCTTTGTCAAATTCACCCTTCACTCTAGAGGATCATGATCCTTCTCCGATTGTTCGTGAGCAAGATCGATGGATGCTCGTTCACCTTCAACTAACTTATGCTTTTATACATTCCCCGAATATTTTGGGGGGACTGATCAAGCTTGCATGTTGGGACGGTAAATCCCGATTCGAGTATTGATGAAGATCGGGATCCAAGCTGGCAAGGCCATTTTGTCCGAGTGAGGACTTCAGACTTGATCCCAGCTGAGCGTATGCTGTTCCCCGTGAAGTGGAATACATCATGTAAGTACAATTTCTCTTCCAAAGTTTGATTTTACGCCCTTTTCCTTCCTTCTTATCGGTGCCTTGTGGTGGTGCAGCTGTTGCTCGGGTCCGAATGCAGTCCCTCGACTCAAGGAGTGGGTCGAGGGCATCGTATCACAAATGCCCTATTTCGAGCTCTTATGGAGTGAGCTTTTGAAGGGTCGTTGGGAGGCCCGTTCTCATGGTGAGATTCCTTTCTTGAGTAAGTAATATTTGGGTTCCTCTTGTGTTATTAAGTTCTCACTTGTTTTACTTTTTTTCGCAGGTTTATCCAAGGATGTAAAATTGAGGCCTCCATCCATTGGCAAGAACTTCCCCGCCGAGTCCCTTGCTCCGAGACAGTGTGAAGATAAGAAAAGGAAGAGGGATCCGAGTTCTCCGAGCTCAAAGAAAAAGAAACCAAGGCGAAAGTTGGTGCGCAAATCCAAAGAAAGCACCAGTGTTGAGCACCATTTTCGGACTCACTCTACCGGCTGAGGGAAGAGTCCGAAGAAGAAGGAGAATCATTTTATCTTGTTTCCCGCGATCCGTCATAGCTCGAGGGGCAAGGAGCCTCCGAACCAGAGAGGGGCGAGCCTGATTTGCCTCAAGCTAGGGAGGTCGACGAGGAGGTCATAGCCGAGGCTTCCTGGGCTGTGGGCAATGCCCCAAATGATGTACTCGGTGTGATAGACATCACCGAGTCGCCTTCTCATACTAAGTCCATGTATAACAAGGCTCAGACGGTGAAAGAAAATCCCACCGAAGGGGCCCACGGAGCAGACAACCTCTTCCGCGGCTTGTTTGATGGCGTGGATTCTACCGCCACGGAGGACGTCACCGGATTGGGTGACTTAGAGGTGTCGAAGAAGATTCCATCTTTGGGAAGAAGTGGGCCTTCCTTAATACCAAAACTAATTAATCGGTTCCCAACTCCGAGTGTGGATCCTGACCGGAAGCGATCGATCATCATCTTCATCCCGGAGGATGCCCGTGTCCTCTCTACCCCCGTAGGGGTGTCCAGTTACCTTCGGTGTCTGGTGATCAAGGTAGACCAAGCCAAGATGAACGAGGTGGACGCGCCCTGCCTGTTCAATAAAGCACAACATATGCTAAACCGGGTAACTTCAGATACCTCTTGAAGACTTTTAATTTGTACTTAGACTAATTTTTAGATAATCCTAACATTTGTCTATGTATCCGTAGGCCTTGGTTCTTCATCATGACACTTTTCTCTGATATCGAGACGAGCTGAACGAGCTTGAGGTCGAGGTTTGAGGGCTCACTAAGAAGAGAGATACTTACAAACTTCTCAGCGAGCAGCGTGAAGGGGAGGCTAAGAGTCTCCGAGCTGAGCTGGAGGCAGCTCGGAAGGAGCACGTCGACCTGGTCAAGCAGGTAAAAATATTTGAGGTTAGTGACTATGAGCTAGACTCGGTTACTAATGGTCGGAATCCGCAAGTCCAACAGAAAATCCATCATATCGACTAACTTCGAGCTGAGATGGATGTTGTCAAGGCCGAAACCTACCAATGGAGAAGCAGAATGGACCGCCTGGCCTCGAAAAAGGAGACTGCTTGGGTGCAACTGACTTCGGCTGAGGCCCAGCTTCGAGCGGCAAAGGAAAAGGCTGAGGTGCTGGCCAAAAAGTTGAAGAGCTCTAGTATCACCTAAGTTCGACCGTCTCTAATCGAGAAACTCTTGCCAAGGAGCTTGAAACGGTCAAGTCGGCGGTTGTGGTGGTTAAAGCCGATGCCGATGAGATGGTGGCCCAATATAAGGCCGATGCCGAGGCAGCCTGGGATCGAACGAAGGATATTGCTGAGCACACGAAGCAGCAATCCCGAAGGGAGGCCCTCGAGGAAATTCATGCTCGGGGTTTTGACTTTTCGACCAAAATAGAGAGTGCTAAGGGGCTGGAGGCTGAGTCCAAGAAGTTGTCTTATCCCGAGGATGAAAAGATTCCGAGGGTTCGAGCGGATCCTAGGGTGGAGGAGACTTCGAAGACCCTAGCGACGAGGCAGGCTCCGACGCCGTTTAAGTGCCTTGTACATTTATCTTTGTTTTTTGTATTTTGTACTTTTGTACTTTTGTCAAGGCCGTTTGGCCTTTGTAAAGACTTTATATATAATATAAGGATTCTTTTTTCCCTTATGCAATTTCTAAGCTTGTTTTCCTTTGCTTTATTCTTTATGTTTGTAAAGATCGAAATGCCTTAGCATGAAATAGTTAGGTCATGTTCGGAGAATAGGTCTTGCGCCCCCAGGCTTCGATATCCCGGGCCGTCTGAATTTGTCTTTGGACTACAGTCCCCGAATGAGATCGATCCTTTGAACCCGGATAAAGGGGGCCCTTGGGATCGATATCTTTAGGGGATCGAATGTAGGAAATTCCTTAAGAAAATGATTTTTAACGGACAAGATATTTATCTGCAAGGAGAAAATTTCTTTTATTTCTGCGCGTAATATATATGATTACACATGCGTACAAACTTTATGTCAGAGCTCGAGCAGTCTATGTGGGCACAATTCATTCGATTGTTTTTCCCTCACAGTAAATCCTATCGATGAAGCCGAGGCTATTCGGTCACAAAGTTTCTTTCCTTGCTAGAGTCATTGTCCGAGGGTGATGCCCCCCAATGTTCAAGGCCTATCATAGAGAGTCCTCGAATGTTGTTGTCATGATCTTCGATACCAGTTCATAACCAGCCTTCAATTCTAAGTTAGCACGATTTACTGTTGCCTCGTTAAAAACCTTGCCGGAAAACCCATTTGACAAAACTGGTTCAAGGGAAAAAGAGTGCAACGCATGCTTTCAGGCCTACAAATTGTATCGTTCTTTGATGGCTGCCTGCAAGTGTTAGTTCAAAATACAAATAAGTAAAAGGAATGAATGGGGTCGTGCCTTACCAGTAGTATCGCTTTAAGTGAGTTACATTCAAGTTGTTCGGTAGTTGTTCACCATTCATTGCTCCTAGTTTGTACGATCCTTTTCTAGTGATCTCGGTAATCTGATATGGCCCTTCCCAGTTCGGCCCCAGCTTCCCTTTGTTCGAGTTCTGGGTTCTTAGTGTGATCTTCCTTAACACTAAGTCCTCGACATTTAAGTGTCGAAGGTTGGCCCTTTGATTATACTACCTCTCGATTTGCTATTTTTGGGCGGCTAATCAGATAAGGGCGACTTCGCGCCTTTCATCTAATAGCTTTAGGTCCGTATTCATGGCCTCATCGTTTGATTCCTCGGTTGCATATCGGAACCTGAGACTTGGTTCTTTGACTTCGACCGGTATTAGAGCTTCGACACCGTAAACAAGAGAGAACGAGGTGGCCCGGATACTAGACTTCGAGGTAGTATGGTATGCTCGTAGGACTTCGGGCTGGATTTCCTTCGAGTTTCCTTTGGCGTCGGTTAACCTCTTTTTGAGGTTTTGGATTATGGTTTTATTGGTCGATTCTTCTTGTCCGTTCTCAGTAGGGTGGTAGGGTGTTGATAGGATCCTTTTGATCTTATGGTCTTCCATAAACTTGCTTACTTTGCTGCCGATGAACTGTTTCCTATTGTCGCATACGATCTCGGCCAGCATCCCAAACCGACATATGATGTGGCCCCAAATGAAATCGATGACTTCCTTCTCTATGACCTTCTCGTATGCATGGGCCTCCACCCACTTAGAAAAGTAGTCTGTCATAAACAATAAATATTAAGCCTTACCAGGAGCCCATGGAAGAGGGCTAACGATGTTCATTCCCCGTTTCATGAATGACCATGGTGACAAAACTGAATGCACCAACTCCACGGGTTGATGAATCATCAGAGCATGTGTTTTTCATTCATCATATTTTCGTATGAACTCCTTCGCGTCCTTTTCCATGTCAATCCAGTAGTAGCCGGCTCTGATTACCTTCCGAACTAATGATTCGGCGCCTGAATGATTTTCGCATGTGCCTTTGTGAATTTACCTTAGAACGTACTCGGTTTCTCCTAGTCCTAAAAACATCACGAGTGGGCCATCGAATATTCTTCTTAACAGGGTTCCGTCATCAGACAAACTAAACCGGGTTGCCTACATACGCAGGGCCCTCGATTCTTTTGGATTTGACGGCAGTTTTCTGATTTTCAGATATTCTACATATTTGTTTCTCAAGTCCCAAGTTAGGCTCGTTGAGTTTATCTCGGTGTGGCCTTCTTCCACTACCAATCTCATGAGTTGTATGACCGCCCCCGAGTTGAACTCGTCGTCCTCGACCATCGACCTCATGTTAGCAAGGGCATCAGCCTCATTGTTTTGATCCCGGGGTACGTGATGTAGAGTCCACTCCTTGAATTGACGTAATGTTAGCTGCAACTTATCCAGGTACCTTTGCATTCGTTCTTCTCTGACCTCAGCTGTACCATTAACTTGGTTCACCACAAGGAGGGAGTCACACTTAGCTTCGATTACCTCCGCCCCAAGCTTTTGGCTAGTTCGAGACCTGCAATCATGGCCTCATATTCGGCCTTGTCGTTAGTCATATTAACAGTCTTAATAGATTATCTAACTACATTGCCTGTCAGTTGCTTCAATATGATGCCAAGTCCAAACCCTTTTGTGTTCGAGGCGCCATCCGTAAAGAGGGTCCAGATCCTCAAAGAATTCCCTGAGTTCAACAATAACTCTCTTTCGACCTCGGGCATTAGGGACGGCATAAAGTCTCCCACAAAGTATGCCAAAACTTGAGATTTAATGGCAGTACGTGGCCGATATTCAATATCGTACCCACTGATTTCCGCAACCCATTTGGCTAGCCGTCCCGAGAGCTCGGGCTTATGCATAACATTCCTAAATGGTTGAGTAGTCACAACACATATGGGGTGACATTGGAAGTATTGTTTTAGCTTTCTAGAGGGACTTAGCAAAGCGAGCGCCAATTTTTCTAGGTGAGGGTATCTAGTTTCGGCCTTGCCTAGAGGCCTGCTAACATAGTAAATTGGAAATTGCATACCTTTTTCTTCCTGCACCAGGATTCCACTTACAGCTATCTTCGATACAGCCAAGTACAAGTATAAATGTTCGTCTGTCTTTGGCTTGTAAAGCAGCGGTGGGCTCGATAGATACCGCTTGAGTTCTTCCAACGCCCGTTGGCACTCTGGGGTCCATGAGAAGTAATTCTTCTTCTTCAATAGTGAGAAGAATCAATGGCTTTTATTAGAGGACCTTGATATGAATCGCCTCAGGGTGGCTATGTATCCGATTAATCTTTGCACGGCCTTCACGTTGTCCACAACTGTGATATCTTCGATGGATTTGATCTTGCGGGGTTGATCTCGATTCCCTGATTAGATACCATGATTCCCAGGAATTTACCTGATCCAATGCCAAATGCACATTTCTTCGGGTTCAGCTTCATGTTATATTTCTTGAATATGCTGAAGGTTTTCTGCAAATTTTTCAAATGGTCCTCTACTCACAGGGACTTAACCAACATATCGTCAATGTAAACCTCTATTGATTTTCCTATTTGTTCCTCGAACATCCGATGTGCTATGTGTTGGTAAGTGGCACTAGCATTTTTAATCTGAATGGCATCACGTTATAGTAGTATGTGTCGTACTTTGTGATGAAGGAGGTTTTTCCTGATCGCCCGGGTTCATCTGTATTTGGTTGTACCTGGAGTAGGCGTTGAGAAAATTGAGGATCTCGTAGTCGGTCGTGGCATTGATCATGCAATCGATGTTGGGCAAAGGGAAGGAGTCCTTGGGACATGCCTTATTCAAATCCTTATAGTTTATACACATTCTTAATTTATTCTCTTTTTAAAGACTACCACTACATTTGCTAACCGATCCGGGTATTTAACCTCCCGAATGGACCATATTTTAAAGAGTTTAGATACCTCGTCCTTGATGAAAGTATGTTTGACCTCGGACTGGGGTCTCCTCTTCTACTTGACCGGGTGGAACTTCGGGTCCAGGCTTAGCTTGTGAGTGGTTATGTTCCGGTGGAATCCCTGTCATATCAAGGTGGGACCAAGCGAAACAATCTTCTTTAGCTATAAGAAATTGAATGAGTTTTCTCCTGAGCTCGGGGTTCAATCTCGTGCCCAGGTATACCTTTCGATCAGGAAAGTGTTCACTTAGTACGACTTGTTCTAGTTCCTCGACCATTGATTTTGTAACGTCGGAATCGTCGATGGCTATAAAAGATCTGGGGACTCCGTAGTGGTCGTCCTCGTCTACTCCTCGTTCCTTCGATTTTGTCGAGGATAGTATCAGTGATTTCTATTTGGACCTGTTTTGACCATCCGATTTGGATCCTCCGATGTTGAGGGTGTGGATGCCGAGATAACCTCATTAACCGCGAACATCTCCCTAGCGGCTGGTTGTTCCCCATAAACGGTTTTGCTTCCTCCAGATGTTGGTCATTTCAGCACCTGGTGCAGTGTCGAGGGTATTGCTCTCATGTTGTGAATCCATGGCCTCCCGAACAAAGAGATTTATATCACATCCCCTTTTATTACATAGAACTAGGCTTCTTGAACGATTCCAGCGAGGTTCCCCGGTAATTTTATCTCCCCTTTAGTGGTCTCGCACGCCATGTTGAACCCGTTCAGGACTTGGACCGCAGGTACGATCTGATCTTGTAGGCCGAGTTGTTCCATGACTCTCGATCTGATGATATTGGCTAAGCTACCTGGATCAATTAACACACGCTTAATTCGAGATTTATTTATGAGTACCGATTACCGGTGCATAGTTGTGGGGCTGCACGATCCCTTCAGTGTCTTCTTCGTTGAAAGACAAGGTTCCTTCTGGCATTAATCTTGAGTCCATTTTTCCCGTTTGATGGATACTTTGGTGCGCTTCAGTATCGTCCCCTAGGGAATGTCGACCCCACTGATGATCATGTAAATGACGTACTAAGGCTCTTCCTGCTCGTTCTGCTTAGTAAGATCCCTATTCCTGGAGTGGTTCTTGGCCTGATCACTCAAGAACTCTCGGAGATGTACATTGTTGAACAGCTGGGCCACCTCTTCCTTTATTTGACGGTAGTCCTCTGTTCTGTCGCCATTTGTGGTGTTGTATTTGCACATTTGGTTGGGATCTCTTTGGGCTGGATCAGACTGTAAAGGTCTAGGCCTTGGTATCTTTGATGTGTCCGATGGAAGATACGATAGCGGAGACATCGATGTTGAAGTTATATTCCGATAATCTCGGTGCTTCTTTAGGCCCGACAGGACTATCGAAGCTGGTTTTGCTCATGAGTCCCCGGTTGCTCTTGCTTCAGTCGTTTCTCCTTTCATTTCTCAGAGGGTTACGCCTGGACCCACTACTTCTTTGGCCCCATTGTATGGATGATACCGATCTCTGCTGCATCTCGATTCACGATCGATGTCTCTCTTGACCATGTCGATGGTTCTGATGGGATACACGGACCCGGAAGGGTCCCTAAGCTGATCATCTTCGACCCTGATTTTTTATTGGTACCGGTTTGGACATCGACCCAAGTGGAAGCCGGATATTCTACCAAGTTCTGTTTCAACTGCTGTGAAGACAGTGAGCTCCAAATGTTGAGTCCTTGGGTGAAAGCCTGAACTGCCCAATTGTCAGCGACCAGTGCAAGTCCATCCGTTACATTTGAAATCGGGACACAAACTCCCTGAGCATCTCATTATCCTTATGTTTTGCTTTGAAAAAATCTGACTCCCTGGTCTCGACCTTGATAGCCCTGGTGTGTGTTTTTACGAAGGGATCTGCATGCATAGAAAACGAGTCATAGAATTAAGAGGTAAGTTGTGATACCATATCATAGCTCCCTTTGACAGGGTCTCCCCGAACCCTTTCAACAAGACAGATTTGGTCTCATCATCCTCCAAGTCATTTCCTTTGATGGCACATGTGTAGGAGGTCGCATTCTCTTTTGGGTCGGTCATTCTGTTGTACTTAGGAATCTCGGGCATGCAGAACTTCTTAGGGATCGGCTTCGGAGCTACGTTCAAAGGAAAAGGTTTTTGAAAAAACTTCTTGGATCCAGGTCTTTCAATATCGGCGGTGCTCCTGGGATTTGGTCGACCCTATAATTGTAGGTTTCCACCTTTTTGTCATTAGCTTCGATTTTTTTCTCCCCTGATTCTACTCGTTTTGTCAGTTCCTCTAGCATCTTTATGATCTCGGGGTTAGTCCGCGATTCATTTTCATTTGACCTCTCTGCGATCGGTTCATCCCTGCGGTTGACTTTTCGGGACGGATCAGGTTCAATTCTGCTCGGTGCACCGTTTTGGTTCTGTAACTGGGCTATCGCGACCTGTTGAGCCTGCAACATTTCGAAGATCATCCGTAAATTGATCCCGTCTCCTCCAATATTTTATGTATTTTGAGCTGCCGATCGGGCTCCAGCATGAATGTTATTCTCCGGGTCAATAGGCAGATTTGTGTTGATAGTCACATGCGAGTTAGTGTCAATCGGGTCCACGACTGGAATTCTAATGGGATCGACGGGTGGTACCTCGTCACTGGGCACTATGTTGTTATTTTCACGGTAATGGCCGGACTCATTGTCAACATGTAGGGGTGTTGATTGAGAGTTTGACATTTTGAGCTTTAACCTGAAATTAGAGACACTTCAAAGAACAAGTGTAAAGTAGTGTGTCTTATGAAAATTTGTATCAACTAACCAATATTATCCTTAGCCCCACGGTGGACGCCAAATTGTTTACCCTCAAAATCGGATAACAATTGAATTTGTAAGTAGTCTTAAAGATATGCGCATTATCTTGACACAAAGTGATAAGTTGCAATTGAAATAAACAATGATAAAGTAAATTCAAACCACACGAAACGAACAATTTCAGTCTTGGAAGGTCAATTACGCTCGAACTGGATGCACTTCGATCAGTATCAAGATACAACATAATAAGAGCACAAAGAAAAAAATTAATAACGTATTGCTTTGGAATGTGTGTTACTGTACTAAATGAATTATCAGACTCCCTTTATATAGTAGAGGAGTCCCATTTTAGGTATAATTTAATAAAAGGTAAAAAAATCTCTTGATTTGATGATTGTCGATTCCTTATTGATACGTGCCGAGATTCCCCTCGTAATATCCGACCGGTCACGGATATTTCGGTCTTCTGTGGCTACGCTAATAATGTTCCTTTATGCTCTTTCGAGGCTAAGATCGATTCTGGGATCACGGTCTCGATATTCTCTAATGCAGACGTTCAGCCTCCGGGCTTTAGTCCGGTAGGACTTGGGGTCAATCTTCGATCCTTTATTGCCATGTTCCGAGCCCGACCTACCATGTCGTAGGCAAGCTCAATTTCGAACGTAAGACAATAACTTTCTTTAATAATTTTCTTTATAGGTGCCATTATTTAAATCATTTATATAAAAAAGATAATGGTAATGTACAACTGTTTTTGTTCCCAAAACAGTTAGCAATTGCTAAATCGATAATTAGAATACTTTAGCCGCCTCGATGATTTGGTTAAATTATTCAGGATATCTAGTGGATGATTGATTCCCATGGAACGTGAAAAGATAAGAAAACACGACGCCCACCCGTTCAGGTGCTTTTGCATTTCCTTTCAGAACCAAAACAGGTCATATCATCATTCATAGAAAAATCAAAAATGAATTGCTATTTCATCTGGAAAAGTACCACGCCACTACTTTCTACATTTTCCGGCCCTGCAAAGCTTTATGGATAATTTTATTATAGAAAAAAAAAAAAAAGGACAAGTTGAGCTATAAAACAATTAAATTCTTGAAAGGAATATTAGTAACAGCATCTGATAAGTAACGCAGATATACAAGATTATATATGTGTAGCAAATCATGGATAAGATTACATGAAGTGGACGGATCGAAAAAGAATAAGAAAAAAACAAAAATAAATTAGTCTAATACTATGAGATTTAAATATATGATGACCTAGATGTAGGGTAATAATAGATTTGTTTTCAAATTGAATCGTTGACAAGGTGAAGAACTGGTGCACACGTCGGACTAAATCTTTTTTATTATAAGTTAATGTTAGTGTATGGCATGTAAGACCTCCAAATTATTATAGTCCCCAAAATGTTATAAGCAAGTGAAATCTAGTACTTCACAACGATTTCAATCAAATTCATTGCTCTTAGTTCATATATATACATGAAAGATATGTCAATACGACGAAACATGCAATATTGACTAAATCTTATCGCAATAGAACAATAAAATCTCTAATTTATAAATATAGTACTGCACAATTTTTTAGGTCTAGAGAAAGTATTGGACGGTTTCTTTTTCTTGTTAAAAAAAAGTAAAATTACAGTGTAAAAGAATTTTTTTCTTTATCAAGTTACCTCAAAGATCATTATAAACAATTGTCCATAATAAATATTATAATTAGTAATCTAATGAATAAAATATATTATCTCTATGCAACAAGTTAAAATATAAAGATAGTGTAAAAATTATTTTTATATTAACATTGTACATGAGTTAAAACCATCCAGATAAGTTCATATGTAGTATCCAGTACGGTATTTGCTGGCCTTACGTCAGATGATATTACCAATAAAAAAAATGAATGTCTCTATGATAACCCAATGTCTCATTAGTATAAAGTTTGTAGAGAATATTATTAGGGTGGTGAGATTTGTGGGGACATGTTGAAGATTTGGCAGCCAGAAACACATCATCCTAAAACTTGAGAAAGTGGAGAACGTGTAACGGAAATTGAATTTCTAACTAATATCAGAAGGCATACATCTAATTTCTAAATTGATAAATGCGATGGTACAACAAGCCAAATACAGAAATAATTATTACAGTAAGTCTATCAGTTGAAAATTACAGACAACCAATATGAGCTAGTGGTTTTCTTTGTATAATTCTAAGAGATCCAAGCAAAATATTTCATATGGTATGAATGTAAAACCTCATCTATCTTTAGTTATTGCGTACCTAGTGCCCTTCCTAGTGCCCCTCTTATTTTGTTTCCTACTCGTCGGATCAAATTCGAATTTGTGCTGAAGATTTTCACATAAAAAGTGAAGCGCTTTCTCATAAAGGTAACTTCATATCTAAACTTGAACTTAATATCTTTGATTAAAGATGAGAAAATACTTATTATTCTACCACGATCCTTGGTCGTTTTTAGTGCCTACTACGGTAACATTACTACGCTGCTAATTATGCCTGTTTTAATTTGCCTAACTTTCCCATCCAAGAAGATTATTTGTGGTTTGCAGCGAAGTAAAGCCAATTGGATGGCTTTTATATATGCGTCTGTCCGTATGTATTCTTCTAATATCTATTGCTTTTTATATGGATTCTAGATGTTGTTAGGGTAAAATATGTTTATATTAAATGATCACATGAGAAACTGACATGTGAAGTCAAAGATAGAAGACAGTCGGATTCGGAGGCAACGATCTCGTCTATTACCAGAGAGAATGATACTCATAAAGGTGAAATAAATGCTTGCTGCCCGATAGTATTTAATGAAGAATATTCTACAACATTAAGTATGCGGTCTGTTACAAAGAATATGACATTCACGGCATGTCGTTATACATTCTTCAATGGCCCTCGTAATTGTCATTAAAAAGGGGCTTCATCCTAGGACCTTGTTCCCTAGGTGTAACTATAAATAGTAAGCTCTATTATCATTGTGAAAGACACGAATTTTCTGAAAAACATATATTACAATCTGTTCAAATCTCAATATAATTCTATCTTCTTGCTCATTTATATCGTTACTATTGTCCCCGGAAGCCCTGCTCCTGGAATTACAATTTTGTTGTTTTATCTCCATTTTAAGGCTAAGTATTATATTTTTATCTAATTTAATTATCATTTTGGGATCACATTAATTCATTTATCTATAAATCACGTATACATTCAACTGTACCATTTTACGGGTAGACCGTTTGGCGCCCATCGTGGGACTTAGACAGTCGTGTAATTGAGTTGATTCTTGCATCTATCACTAACTCGTTTGATTATTTGTTCTCAGCAAAAAATCATAGAAAATGACAGATAACGATGTCAATATCGCACACAACGTTGAGGTTCAAGTAAATCAGCCTCAGCACGAGGATTCAATTAGTGATACCTACAACGAGGGGAATGAGGTCACGCCGGTCCACGGAGGACGGTATCCACGACATGTTCGAGAGGCACCTTTTGACGATGTTGAAGAAGAATCGTCGAAGCAGTAAGGATCTTGCAGGAGTAACAAAAGGCCATTATAGGCCATCTTCCACGACATGATAAGGTCATGACGAAGCTAAAGTAGCATTATCGGGTGCTTCCAACAATGCAAATGGACGAGGTCCAGTTCCTCCCAGTGCTCTCAAAAATCAAACAATGCACATGGTCGACAATAACACCCCGAGGGGCGAGGTCGGCTTCGATGGGGCGTGGAGGAGAGGATTTGGTCATAACAACGAGAGTGATCCCTTTAAAATCGAACTCATGCGGTTTATGAGGGAAGTAAACGCCCAAATGAAACAAATTATGGGCGCACCACCAGTGCTGAAAGGGCCGGGCTCAAAGAAGTACACACAATTGTCATACAAACCAAGCGTGACACCAGAATTGATCCTGAAGACGTTTAAAATACCGGAAGTGCCGAAGTATGATGGGATTTCAGATGCTCAGCAGCATATTACAACCTATACAATGGCGGTGAATGGGAATGATTTAGCTCTTCATGAGATTGAGTCAGTTTTGCTGAAGAAATTCGGGGAGACCTTTACGAAGGGAGCTCTGACGTGGTATTCGCTTTTGCCCGAGCATTCCATAGACTCCTTTGAGATGCTGGCGACTCTTTCATCAAGGCCCATGTCGGGGCCAGAAAGGTACATGCCTGAAAGCTCGATATATTCAGGATTGCGCAAGGAGAATCCAAATTGCTGTGGGAGTTTGTAACTAGGTTCTAGAAGGACAGGATGTTGCTACTGGATGTAACGGATGAATAGGTGGATGAAGCATTCACGTAAGGTCTAAATTCGAGAAGTTATGACGCTTCCTGGAAGTTGAAAGAAAATTTTCTCGAGTTCCAGGCAATAATTTGGGTGGATGTTCATAACCGGTACGAGTCAAAGATAAGGATTGAGGATGATCAGCTCGGTTTCCTCATGTCGGTCAAGGGTCAGGATCGGGATAAGAATAAAGAGAAATCGAAATATGATTTCGACTCAGATCGACGGTACTTAAGGGGTCAGATTTTTGCCCTATGAACTGGGCCGAAGGACGTTGCAGAGGTTTCTGATCAGTGGATAGATTCGCTACCGATAGGAAATCTGATTGCTACTAAAACAACAGGTTGTTATAGGACAAGGAAACGTCAGGTTCTCGAGATTCTTCTTACCCCAGACTTTTCAACTACAACTTCAACGTCAGCGTAGTGGAGCTGGTGTCGACTATGAGGAATATTAAAGAAGAACGGTTCCCGAAGTCAATAGGATATGATCCCAGCCAAAGGGATCCTAATTTGTGGTGCGAATACCACGAGACAAACGGTCACCGGACTGGGTACTGCCGGCATATGCGCGAGGAGGTGGTGACATTGCTGAAGAACGGCCATCTAAAGGTAGTTTTGAGCGATCGGGCTAAAAATAATTACAGTCGCAGTCGCGTTAACATGGAGCCTTCGAAAGTAGGAGAGGATCCTCCACATTTTACGATCAACATGATTTTTGGGGGGAACGAGATTAATGGTGTGACATTTTCCGCGGCAAAAAAGACAAAAGTGTCGGTAACCCACAACAAGATATTCCGGGAAGTAGCCGAGGATGACATTACTTTTACGGAGGAAGACGCAGATTGACTGATGCTATCGCATAACGACTCCCTGTTAATCTCTATAATTGTCTTAGATTTCAAAATTAAAAGTGTTATGGTGGATCCAGGAAGTTCGGCCAATATTATCTATTGGAAAGTGTTGGATCAAGCCAAGCTCATCGAAAGTATCATTTCGGCCACAAAACTCCTCACTGGTTTAAATCTGGAAAGAGTGACAACCCGGGGAGAGAACCTGCTGCCCATGAATGCCGAGGGGGTGATGAAGATGACCCTTTTTGAGGTAGTGGACGGCAACATAGGTTACAATATCGTCTTCGGAAGACCGTGGTTGCACGAAATGAAGGTTGTGCCATCAACATATCATCAGTTGCTGAAATTATCAACTATTGAGGGAGTTAAATAAATAAGAGGTGGCCAACAGGCATCAAGGGAGATGAATTCAATCTCAGTCTCCAGTAGTAGAGGGATGGAGCCTGCGGCATAACAAGTACAGGAACCAGTGCCTGCTCCTGAACCAAGTATCCAAGGGGAAGAGTCGTCGGAATACTATCATGTACCAAGGTATTTCTAGGTACCAGAAGAGACGGATGCAACAAAATCTACAACGGAGGAACTTGAACAAGTCACATTGTTTGAAAAGTTCTTGGAAAGGAAGTTCCACTTGGGGACATGACTGCAACCCTAGCACAAGTCTAGATTTATTGAATTCCTTAAATTTAATGTCGATTGTTTTGCATGGTCGCATGCGAATATGACAGGTATCCCACTAGAAGTGTCCGTGCATAAGCTAAGCCTGGATCTCAACATCCCTCCGGCAAGGCAAAAAAAAACGTCCTATTGCCGAGGTCATACACAAATATGTCAAAGAAGAGGTAACTCGCTTGCTTGATATAGGTTCAATTTGAGAGGTAAAATATATAGACTGGCTAGCTAACGTAGTAGTAGTTCCAAAGAAGATCAATAATTTTTGCATGTGCGTAGACTATAAGGATTTAAATAAGATGTGCCCAAAAGACTCGTTCCCATTTCCAAACATTGATCAAATGATTGATGCAACGGCCGGGCACGAGTTAATGAGTAGCGTATTCTAGGTACAACCAAATCAAGATAAACCTGGAGGATCAGCAAAAACCTTCGTTCATAACGAACTTCGGCACATATTTCTATAATGTGATGTGCCTCAGGCTAAAGAATGCCAAAGCCACATATCAACAGCTCGTGAACAAAATGTTCGAAAAACAAATAGGGAAAACCATGGAAGTTTACATAGATGATATGTTGGTTAAGTCTTTGAACGTAGGTGATCATCTTAAACACTTGCAAGAAACTTTTGACATCTTAATGAAGCATTACATGAAGCTTAATCCCGAGAAGTGTGCGTCAGGGGTCAGATTCGATAAGTTACAGGGCTTCGTGGTGTCACAAAGGGGGATCAAAGTTAACCCCGATAAAGTTAAAGTCATTAAAGACATCCTGGACTAGCTGTCAAGTGTAAAGGAGGTTCAAAGGTTAACAGGGAGACTAGCCGCTTTGAGCAGATTCATTTCACGATCTTCAGAGAAATGCCATCATTTCTTTTCGCTGCTCAAAAAGAAGAACAATTTCGAATGGACCCCAGAGTATCAGCAGGTTTTGAGGGATTTGAAAAGGTATTTGTCAAGTCCTCCGTTATTATCAAATTCGGAGGAAGACGAACAACTGTTGATTTACTTAGCGATCTCGTAGGTAGCGGTAAGAGTCGTTTTAGTCTGTGAGGAGGAAGGTACGCAAACTCCTATTTATTACATTAGGAAAATTTTAACGGGAGCAGAAACTTGCTATCCACATCTCGAAAAGTTTTCCTTAGCCCTTGTAGTAGCCGCTCGAAAACTAAGGCCTTATTTCCAATATCACCTGATAGCTGTGGTGACCACTTTTCCTCTGCAGAAATTTGTTCATAAACATGAACTCTCAGGTAGGCTGCCCAAGTGCGCCGTCGAAATGAGCGAATTTTACATAGAATATAAACCTAGGACTACAACTAAGTAACTAAGTTACAAGTTTTGGCAGATTTTGTGGCTGATTCTAGTCCGGAACTTTTACCTCTGGCTATGAAATAGGTAGTAATGGTGTTGGAATCGACATCAGGAGTTTGGACCTTGTTCAAGAACAACGCTTTCAATGTGAAAATGTACCGGCTCGGCATAGTATTAACCATGCCCTCGGGAGAAACCTAAGGCCGACCATAAGAATCGTTCCCATGACTAACAATGACGCGAAGTATGAAGCTTTAATTGCAGGGATCGAATTGGCCTTGGGACTAGAATCCATCCAAGGTCATAGAAATCAAATGAGACTCCCAGTTTGTGGTAAATTAGGTCTACGGGATTTTCGAATCCAAAGAGGAACGCATGCAACAATACGTAATAAAGGTACAGGCTTTGCTCGCTCGGTTCAGGGAATGGTCAATTACACATATCCTAAGAGAACAGAATGCAGAAGCAGACGAACTAGCCAATCTAGGCTCGTCTACAGAAATGAGAGGATCGAACTCCGGTACTGTCGTGCAACTTATGCACTCGGTGCTAGACGTAGATAGAAATTATGAGGTAAACACAACCAATTTAGTCTGGGACTGGATAAATGAGATCATTGATTATCTCGAGCACAAAAAGTTACCTGAGGATTCTAAGGCATCTAGGGCGCTATGCATTAAGGCAGTGCGATATAGTTTTGAAGGAGGTTAACTATACAGAAGATCTTTCCAAGGCCCGTTGGCCCGGTGTTTGGGAGCCTGCGAAGCCAACTATGTTATGCAAGAAGTCCACGAAGAGATCTGCGGAAACCACTCGGGTGCAGATTCCTTGGTGTGGAAGTTAATTAGGGCAATATACTACTGGCCTCAAATGGAGAAAGATGCCAAGGATTATTTAAAAAATGTGATAAATGTCAAGGATATGCACCGCTCATCAAATGGCAGAGTCGATGCACTCGATTTTGTCACCATGGCCATTCATGAAATGGTGGATGGATATCGTTGGACCACTGCCACCGGCCCCCGGTAAGGTAAGATTTATTTTGATTTTAACCGACTATTTTTCTAAGTGGGTTAAAGCAAGTCCTTATCAGAAGATTGGCGAATGAGAAGTAATAGATTTCTTGTGGGAGAATATAACTTGCAGTTTTGGGATTCTAAAGAAGATAGCCAGTGATAATGGGCCACAGTTTATAGGCGCAAAGGTCCCGAAGTTACTTGGAGACTTAAATATCAGAAGGATCACATCATCACCTTATCATCCGAGCGCAAATCTCCAAGCAGAATCAACGAACAAGGTAATCATACAAAATCTCAAAAAAGAGATTGGAAACAATTAAGGGTAAATGGCCTGAACAGTTGCCGGGAGTATTATGGGTGTATCGGATAACAGCCAAGTCAAGCACAGGAGAAACTCCTTTCTCTCTCTTATACGGAGCAGAAGCCTTAATCCTGGTAGAAGTAGGAGAGTCAACCCTGAGATATTTGCTACAAACGAAGAAACAAACTACAAAGCATTGTTGGTCAAATTGGATCTACTCGATGAACGGAGGGACATAACACATATAAGAATGGCATCCCAAAATCAGAGAGTGGAAAGATATTACAATGGAAGATCCAATCTCCGTTTTATCAAAGTGGGAGACTTGGTTTTGCGGAAGGTAACTCAGAAAACCCAGGAGCTAAATGCAGGGAATTTAGGTCTGACATGGAAAAGCCCCTACCGGGTCTCAGTTGTCATCAGAAAAGGGCCATACGAGTTGGAAAATCAAGACGGAGAAAACATTCTAAGAAATGGAATAGCACACCTCAAAAGATATTATTGCTGATGAGCATCGCCTACACTAAAAGTATATGCTGCACTCTTTTTCCCTTCGTCCAATTTTTGTCCCAATTGGGTTTTACTGGCAAGGTTTTTAACGAGGTAGCAATGGAAATCATACTATGAAGAAAGCTACAGCATCAACAATAAGACCTTTAAATGTCAAGGCACACAAGCAAAGAACCACTACGAAGCGGTTAGATAGTATTTTGCTCGATAAAAAAGTTCCTACCGATAAGTAAAGTTTGATGTCGAATAGAGATACCCAACCGTTCGCAAGTGCAAGCCACTGGGGAATTTTTAGATAATCTTTGGCTCAATAGAATATATTCCTAAGGGGAAGTGAAGCTTGCTATCGAACTGAATATTATATAGCAATTCACTAGTGGAATCCTCGAAGGTGTAAAACTTTCAGTGTTCAAATTAGCATTCTTCGCATTCGAACACTGAGAGGGAATGATATAAGGATACGACAACAATGACTGCCACATCAACCGGAATATGAACCTCGAAAACAAAGTTGTACCATCCAGATCAGGGACTGCGCGACCAGTCACATAGAGATAAGTTGTATAAGTTAGCCACAAGTAATGGCAATCTCTTTTTAGCACAGTAAATGCTCATGTACTTTTTGAAAGTGAAAGGAATAGTAAAGTCCGTTAATTTTTATCTTTTTTCTTGTTTGAACGACGGATTAATTTTATCATTTGAAAGTTAAATAAGTACTTCAAATGTCAGTTCCAAAATGAACAGGAGACATCCTCTTCAAGAGCACCGTAAATATAAGAGGGCCCTCTCTTTAAAAGCCTCACGTCAAAGGGTTGATTTCGAAAGAAATTATGCCTAGAATCAAAATGTTCTCGCGGAAGAACACACCCGAAGCCTTGCATAATTCGACGCAAAGAATAAAACTTGCACAAACACTTAAACGAAAAGTACGCAAAAACTTGTGCAATTACTCAAGTGGAAAGTATGCAAAGAGAAAAATTTGCACAATACTTAAATGAAAAAGTGTTTCTATTCACAGCAAAAGTATCACAGACACAAAAGTGTGGAAAAGAAAAGAAACAAAAATTAAGCTACTGCATCTTCGGGACCCAAAGGAAGAGAAGCATATGCGTCCCCAGGAGAAGTGGATGGATCCGCCGCCGACTCATCATTTTGATCTTCATCATCTTGGCCTTCAGCATCATCACTTTCCGCTGCTTCTTCAGTTCCCGCGAACTCAAAACCGGAACCAAACGAATCGGTAGCATCAGGTCGGGCCGAAAGACCCCTTTTGGAAGCTAACTCCAGCTCACAGGCCTTAGCGATTCGGCATCAAAATCAATGACACCCGATATAGCCTCTTCCAAGGTTTTTCTCCTCATGTTGTACATAGCATATGTTTTTTCAACAATGAGGGAAGTCTCTCGGCGCTTGAATTCTTCTTTAAGTTGGTCGACCTTGGTAGAAAGATTTTCCTGCGAGGATTTTGTGGACCGGAGGCTGACATCGAGCTCACGGACAGTGGAACTATAAACCCTATTGTGCTCGAGGGTACTTTTATGCTTCTCCTCCAACCAGGCATACTTACCTTGATAAAATTAACTTCTTAAGTATTGGAGGCTATGGCTTCCTCAAATTATTCAACCTTTCTGCAGTTGCCGCCTCGCGATCAGATGCAGCAAGAACGACATTGTGGACCTCAACCCATTTGGCCCTGGTTTCTTTGAATTGTGCCCTTAAAAGGGAGACCTCCTGTCTAAGAGTCACCACTTCTTGCTCGCTTTGCTGCAACCGAGACTCCAACTCACAGCCTTGGCAGCTCGAGCTTCCAGTTCTGAGAGGCGAGCAATAGTTTGATCCCGCTGGGAGGTAAGTTCCTCCTTATCAAGAATCAGCCTTTGAAGGCCCTCGGAAGCAAGGAAGTTGGCCTGCAAAACAAGAATGCATATTCAAAACCATGTTATTACACATATATAAGAAACATTAGAGAAAAACAAAGACTATATTGTCGCTGCATTGGGCATGGCATTGTTCAACAAACACTCCCCCGAGAGAGTTTGTATTTTCTCCTAATCTTTCTTTGAATCCAAGAGCTTCAGATAGTTAGCAAGCTCAATCGGCCGGGTCAATAGATGGCATCGTGTGGAAACTGAGAGGATTATGCTCCTCCTCCTTTGTGGATATTCTGAGAGGATGATGCTCCTCCTCCTTTGTGGATATTCTGAGAGGGCAGCATAATTGTGCCCTAAGTTCCCGTGAACTGGAACTGGGGGAGAGGGACGTTCTCCTCTCGAGCAACCACGACCGGTTGAGATGATGTAGCACTTAGTTGTGGAAAAGGGAGAGTTGGTGAAGAAGGTGATGAAGATGATAGCATTTAAGGATGAGAAGTGGTTGCCGCAAGCGCAGTGCTGGTTGTTGGTTGCTCAACAACAAAAGATGGGAGGAAATCGGTACTCAGCCTCACCGTACCGAGCACGACGACTGGGATTCAGGAACGGGAGTTAGCATTTTTCACCAATTCATACTCCCCCTAGAGTGCCGAGGAATCATCTTCGGTTGGTCTAACTAATTCAACAGATTGAGTAGTCTGTTGAGCTGAGGAAGGTCGTCGTCTTCTAAGTAGAGAAGCCCCCTCCTCGCTGGCTTCTCCATCATCGTCGATCATCACGGTGTCTATGGCCGGCTGGGGCGCCGGGCTCATCACCATAATTTTTGGAGACGACTCGGGTGCATCACTCTTTGCCTTTTTATTTTTCCCCTGGTCGCGAAGGAACATTTTTTTTTGGTTGCTTGTTCTCTGGGCGGGGACTCCGAGAAGAAGCACTTGCACCAGAAGCAGACCTCGAGACACCTATTTGTGTAAATTCCTCCAGCAACAGCCTCGGCGCGTCAGCAAGATTAGCCAAAACGTCCTCCTTGGGGGCGGCAACTGAGCCCTGGGTTAGACCTGAATGCAATAGGAGGGAAAGCTTAATAAACTTTCTTATACGAAAGGTAAAAATAAAAATGAGTTCAACTTACCATGATTTTTGCCCTTCCACCCATACTTAAGGGCCAGTTCTTTCCACATGCAGGTCTCGGGCGTAGTAACGTCCAAACTTTTCTGGACCCACTGGTCCAAGCCTTTAATCCTAGGTGGTACCCACCGAGTCACTGAAATAAGTGAAATAAGAAGGTTCAATAACGATATGAGATAATCTTTAACGGAAGAAAAGACAAATGGTGAACTTACGAGTGTGATTCCATAATTCTGGAAAGGATTAAGCCGTGGCCGGAATGATCTCACTGGTGGCGACTGCAATAAACTGTTCCATCCACCCACGTATGTTGTCATCATCCATGTTGGATAGTAGAGCATGGTGGCCACGCTTGCTGAAATTTATCATTCCCCCACGGAAGATCTTGAGAGAATAAGGGTTCATCAATCGAGCTAGGGTTAGCTCCTCTCCCGTCTCCTAGCACAGACGCCGAAGACAAGCGGCTTCCCTCTACACATAAGGACTTACTTGTTCCAGGCGTACCTGGTAGCGGATGCAGAACTCCACGATGACGGATTCAATCTCTCCACTCAAAGAAAAGGGCCCCAAAGTGAAAAGATACGTATAAAAATACGTAAAACCCCTTCTTGGGTAAGGTTATCCTATCCGCCAAGTTAGGAGCGATAATGTCTAAATCTTGACAATGGCAGTCTTCCTTCACATCAGGAATACTGGAAGGATGGATGGAAGAAGGGTACACGCTAACGGCCCACGTACTAGGGTGAGCACAAGGATACTTCTCTTCAAAGTCTTTAGTTGTGACAAGACTCTTTGGGATGATGGGGCTCACCGTAAGAGGAGCAACATCATCAATTTTACCTTTGTTCTTTGAGAAACTAAGTTTTTTGAAAGAAGAAGCCATTTTTTATCAGAAAAGAAGGAGGGGTTTTCTCTCAAGAAGAAGGTTAAAGACAAAGTGCGAATTGAGTAAAGAGAGTTTGAGAAATTTTAGAGAGTTATGAAGTGTGAATTAAGAAGTTTGATGCGCATAAGCAAAGTAATAGGCGGTTAAAATCGTGTCCATAATTACCTCGATAACCGGCAAAAGTAATGCTAAATCGTGGGATGACGCGTGTTCGGGGCATTAAATGCGGAGAGACGTGCGTCTAATCAACCGTCAAAAACTTATTAGAGAGGGTCAAATAATTTCACGCCAAAAAAGGTATTTCTACCAACTTCCCTGTGACACAAAGTTATGCTACCGGAAAGCAAGGAGACTATCTGTATAGGTAAAATATGTTTATATCAAATGATCGCATGAGAAAGTGACATGTGGAGCCGATGACAGAAGGTAGTCGGATCTAGAGGCTACAATCTCGTCTGTTACCAGAGAGAATGATACTCATAAAGGTGAAATAAATGTCTGATACTCGGTAGCATTTAATGGAGAATATTCTATAACATTTAGTACGCGGGCCATTATAAAGAGTATGGCATTCACTGCATGCCGTTACACATTCTTCAATGACCCTCATAATTGTCATTAAAGAGGGGCTTGATCCTAGGACCTTGTTCCCTAGGTGCAACTATAAATAGTGAGCTATATTATCATTGTGACATACAGGATTTTTCTGACAAACATATGCTGCACTCTGTTCAAAGCTCAATATAATTCTATCTTCTTGCTTATTTATGGTTACTATTGTCCCCGGAAGTCGTGCTCCTGAAATTACGATTTCTGATGTTTTATCTCCATTTCAAGGCTAAGAATTATATTTTTAATTTAATTATCATTTTGGGATCACATTAATTCACTTGTCTATAAACCACGTATAAATTCAACTGTACCATTTTATGTGTAAACAAAGTTGTATATGAAGATCTTTTATTTATTACTGTAGTTTAATATGTTATTAAAGCTTCTTTATTATTTTTATTATATTATTATCAATTAATATTTATTATAGTAATTTATTTATAAATTATCTTATAAGTAACTTTTTAAATTTTTTTCTTCATATATTCTGAATTCACTCAGATGACCATTTATTTATTTAAGATTTTCAATTTAAGTGTTTCATGTTGAAATGTATAAATATTTAACTGTGAACTTAATAATTAAAACGAGTTATGGATCCATAAAAGAGAAATATAAATATTTTTTTTGTATTTATGTTATTATATACAAAAAATATACATATGGACCGGTAAGTTTTGTATTTTGCTCTCCATAAAAAACTATAACATTCAGATTTTGGCATCGCCTCTAATTTTAGAGTAAATTTGGAAAAGATATGGAACCCTCAAGTGTCCGATGCACACAATCATATCACATTTGGTAATTTTTGGCAAAATATGATACTAGAAAAAGGTGCTCACAATCCTATCCTATTTTTCATGAGTCACATTTTCACTTGACATTCGCAAATTTCTATCTATAGTTAATTAATAATCATTTTGCGTGTCCTTATTAACTGAACTGTTACAAGAACTAATATAACGACGTTGACATAGTTAATTTTTTGTTTCTTGTAAATGTTTTGTTTTGTTTTAAAGTAGTAATTTCACCGTCCTAAATATCAGGGACGGACCGGATTCAGCACTCGTGGAGCACCATAACATTTAATGAAGTATAAATTTATCACTGTTTAAAAATATTAATACGGAGACTTATACTAATATCTGACTATTTTTTAAAGATAATTGTAAGTATACAAGGAGTTTGTTGAAGTTTTCAGGTGTTGTCGACCACTCAATCTATAGTGTATGTCCGCCTCTGCCTATCATATGTGATACTCTTTCCTATTTAATTTATTCTTCAAAGAATTATAATCTCTTATAGTTCGAACCTATTAAATTTTAAAATTCTTAATTTATCCTTAACGACACGCTTTTATTTAAAAACACAAACTCTAAAAGTACTTTTCATGTGTGGCAAAAAGTCGAGAATCTTTGATTTTTCTGAAAAATGAAATAAAGTAGTAGTAATATTATGCTTTATTGTTAATGATTTATTGAGTTGTTTAACTTTCTGTTGAGAAAGAGGTAACATAAGTGTAAATAATAAGGGCAGAATAGTCTTTTCACCTTTTCTTAAATTACCGATAATTTGATATGCATTAGTTAGTTGATTAGTTAGTTAATTACCTAACCATATAAATTGTAAATCCCTCAGATTTCTAATTAACGTGAATGAATGAATTCATTTCATCTCTACCGCTTCTCTCTCTAACCTCTCTCTAGTTCATCCCTCATTCTCTTCTTCTCATTTCTAGGGTTCATACCCTGTTAATTCTCTGTTAATCTAATAGTATCAGAGCATACGAGCTTGAGATTCTAGCTCGAATTATCGATCTATTCCGCAATTACAGAAAATTATTCATAAAATCTTGTGAATTATTGCAATGGAGAATGAACAACATTTGGGTCATGGATCAATTCATCAGCAACATGCAAGGGAACAATTGAATTCTGGAGTTGGAAATTCATTAATTGGAACTGGAAATTAGCCAATTGGAGTCGACTGCAATCATCCTCTATTCCTGTCTCCATATGATGTGAGTGGTATGCAAATCATCTCGTTTCAACTCACAGGTATTGAGAATTACTAAATCTGGAATCGTTCTATGCGTGTTGCTTTACTAGGCAGGAACAAGTTAGGATTAATTGATGGTACATGGAAGAAATAAAATTTTCCAGAAATTTTATGGAATCACTGGGAGAGAGTAAATCCAAGTGTACTCTCGTGGATTATGAATTATGTTTCTAAAAGCCCTCTTGGTGGAATCATGTATGCTTCTTGTGCCCAGGTAGTATGGAAAATTTTATCTAAGAGGTTTAATAAGGTAGATGACTCAAGGTCTTTTAATCTTCATAAAGAAATTGTAGCTTTGTCTCAAGGTACTGCATTTGTGTCTGTATACTAAAACATAAAGATATGTGGGAAGAGTTTGAAGCCTTGGTGCCTGCACCAGGCTGTGATTGTCCTAAATCTAAGGAGTTTGTTGTGTATCTTCAAAAACTTAAGTTGTATCAATTTTTAATGGGATTTAATGACTCGTATGCTCAGGCTAGAAGTCAGATTTTAATGAGGAGTCCAGTTCCTACAGTTAATCAAGAATATGCTATGATAGTTAGTGATGAAGGTTAGAAGTTAATAGCAAACACCACATGAATTTTAGGAGCTAATCCTGCAATGATGTCAGGAAATTTTGATGCAGTAATGTATTCAAGATCCACAGGAAATCAAAGGTTCAAGAAAAACTATAATGTTCAATGTGAGTTCTGTAAACTCAAGGGACATAGTAAAGAAAACGGTTACAAAATAGTGGGCTATCCACCTGATTATTGACCAAAAATAAAGGGGGAACAGGAAATAATGTAGCCTACAATGTCATATCTGACAATTCAATTCAACAGACATATAGTGATTACAATGATGCAAGAGGTCCTTTACATAATTTGAACATGAATACTAATCAAGCTTCTTCAACTACTGAGGACAAAGGGTCTGTAACTGGACTTAATTTCAATCAACTGAATCAAATGATAGGGTGCACATTATCAAGAGAGAAATATGATCAGATTCTTCAACTCCTCAACAAAACAGGAGCTAGTCGGTCGTCCAGCACAATTTCAACTCCTGTAGCTAATATAACAAGTATTAGTTGTGCTCTGATGGTTTCTAGTATTCTACAAGCGTGGATAATGGATACAGGATCCACAAATCATATGGTAGCTGATCTGAACATGCTAAATGAATCAACTGTCCTTCAGTCTGAAAAACCAAAGAAGATATTCATGCCAAACGGAGATATTTCATATGCGACATATTGGTTCTAGCACTATATAAGAAGGAAACACAATTACTAATGTGTTCTATGTTCCATCATTTAAGTTTAATCTGTTATCAGTGTCTAAATTGACAAAGAAATTGCAATACTTAGCAGCC
This sequence comes from Nicotiana paniculata, assembly GCA_005239505.1. Classification (NCBI taxonomy): domain Eukaryota; kingdom Viridiplantae; phylum Streptophyta; class Magnoliopsida; order Solanales; family Solanaceae; genus Nicotiana; species Nicotiana paniculata. The sequence continues at coordinate 119,182 of ML319299.1, forward strand.
CGCTTTCCTAATTTCTGTGTATTTCATGAACTCTTCAATGGGAAGGTGAGGGAGATTGGTAGAGAAGATGATGGATTCTACATACTAGAAAGAATTTTTGTTGGAACATCTTTAGCATTAACAACTGGAATAAAAGATAATGATTAGATCAGTTCAACTATAACATAGGATATTGATCTATGGCACAAGAGGTTTGGTCATGCTTCAACTACAATCCTTAAAAAGTTACTTCAGAGTAGAACATATCTTATAGTTGATACTGTAAAACAGTATGTAGTTTGTCCTTGTGCTAAGCAGACAAGATTACCATTTCCTATTAGCAGTATTAAAATTGTAAGCAGATTTGATCTGGTACATATGGATCTATGGGGACCATATAAGACACCTACATATGATGGTAACAAATATTTCTTAACAGTAGTTGATGATTTTTCAAGGATGACTTGGGTATATTTGCTTAAACAGAAGTCTGAAGTATGTGTTTTATTACAGAAATTCTTGATATTAGTCAAAACTCAGTTTGACAAGACTATTAGAGTTATCAGAACTGATGCTAGTACTGAGTTTATAAAGTCATTATGCAGTGAGATGTTTAAGAAACTTGGGGTCATTCATCAAACTTCATATGTTTATACTCCTCAGCAAAATGGAGTTGTTGAGAGGAAGCACAGACATATTCTAGAGATCACCAGGGCTATTAGGTTTCAAGCTGAAATACCAATAAGTTTTTGGGGTCACTGTGTAAATGATGTTGTTTATATCATAAACAGACTTCCAAGTGTTTTCATCAACAACAAAACTCCCTATGAAAGACTATATCAGAAACCACCTTCCTATACTTATTAAGGGTATTAGGTTGCTTATGCTATGCAAAATTAGTTCAAAAAAATGAAAAACTATCATCAAGAACCAAATATGGGATATGCAGAAACTCAAAAAGGATATCTATTGTATAATCTGAAGGATATGACCTTCTTTGTTAATAGGGATGTAGTGTTTAGAGAAGATATGTTTCCTTTCAAGAAGAAAGAAGACTACTCAGTACCTATACTCCCAATCTCAACAACCTCTCATTTACAAGGTATTCAATGTTCAGGACCTGAGTATATATAAGTACATAATCAGACATCAATAAAAATTCCAAGTAATACTGTGGAACCAGAACTTAATTATATTCTAGAAACTACACAAGACCTACCTCAAGTCTATGAAGAAATTGGGAATCAAACTATAGACAGTTCACCTCAAGAATTTCAAAATACAGGCACTGAGATGCTAGCTACAGAGCTTACACAGACCACAAATCCAATAATTCAATCTGGATATAGAAGGTCTGGTAGGGAAAAAAGACCACCTATATGGCTGAGTGACTTTATGTCACTTAATATTCATCAAGAGGTTCCATATTCTATATCAAACTACATCACTTATGAAAGACTGTCTCCAACTTATGCATTCATTGTCACCTCTTCAAGTGTTACTGAGCCTACAACTTATTCAGAAGCAGTCAAAGATCCTAGATGGATAGAAGAAATGAAAGTAAAAATTGATGCTTTACAAAGCAATCATACATGGGACATAGTTTCTTTTCCTGAAGGAAAAATACCAATAGAGTGTAAATGGATTTACAAAGTAAAGTACAAGACTACAGGTGAAATTGAAAGGTTTAAAGCCAGATTAGTAGCAAAGGGATACAGTCAAAAAGAGGGAATTGATTACCAGGAAACTTTTTCTCTAGTAATTAAATGAAGACAGTAAGAACAGTACTAGCAATTACAGCAAGAAATAAGTGGCATATACACTAAAGGAATGTGTATAATGCATTTCTTCAAGGAGATTTATATGATGAAATTTACATGGAGCTCCCACAAGGATTTAAGAGCCAGGGGAGAAGAAATCAGTATGCAGGCTCGTCAAATCCTTGTATGGCCTAAAACAAGCCCCAAGAAAATGGAATGCAAAATTGACTGAAGTTCTAATAAAGTCTAATTTTAAGCAAAGTCAGTTTGATCACTCTTTGTTTATTAAGAAAACATCTGAAGGTACTACTATGGTCTTGGTGTATGTTGATGATATGTTGATAGCATGTGACAGTTTGAGGTTGACTGAAGAAACAAAAAACAATCTGCATCAAGTCTTTAAAATGAAGGATCTGAGTGAGTTAAAGTATTTTTTAGGTATTGAGTTTGCAAGATCTAAACAAGGGATACTGGTGCACCAAAGGAAATATGCACTAGAACTCATATCAGAACTTGGATTAAGTGTTGTTAAACCTATTGCAACTCCCTTAGACACTAATGTTAAACTGACAATAAAAGAATATGATGACCACTGCAATAATGCTAGTCAATTAGTAGATGAACCTCTTAGTGATATTAACTCATACCAAATATTGATAAGTAGACTACTCTATCTAACAATGACTAGACCTAATATCTCTTTTAAAATTCAAACTCTAAGTCAGTTCTTACAACAACCTAAAAAATTCCACATGGAAGCAGCTATGAGAGTTGTTAAATATGTCAAGTATCAACCTGGAAGAGGGATTCTATTATCAAGCTCAAATAACAACAATATCGCAGCCTACTGTTATGCAGACTGGGCAGCATGTCCAATTTCTAGAAAATCAGTAATAGGGTACTTAATCAAGATTGGAGACTCCTTAGTTGCTTGGAAATCAAAGAAACAAACTACAGTGTCTAGGAGTTCTGCAGAAGCTGAATACAGAAGCATTGCAGCCACAATAGCTGAACTCATTTGGCTACAAGGACTCATGCAAGAAATTGAGATTGAAGTAACTTTACCTATTAAAGTATACAGTGATAGTAAGGCTGCTATGCAGATTGCAGCCAATCCTGTATATCATGAGAGAACGAAACATATTGAAATAGATTGCCACTTTATAAGAGAAAGAATAATGCAAGGTCTGATACCAACAAAGTACATTCCTAGCAAAGATCAACCAGCAGATATTCTTACTAAGGGTCTCACCATATTTCAACATGAACATCTAATCTCCAAGCTAGGAGTTCTCAATATTTTTGCACCTCCTAGCTTGTGGGGGAGTGTTGATAAAGGGGTAACATAAGTGTAAATAGTAAGGACAGAATAGTCTTTTAACCTTTTTTTAATTACCGGTAATTTAAGTTCCATTAGTTATTTGAATAGTTAGTTAATTACCTAATTATATAAATTGTAAATCCCTCAGATTTATATTTAACGTGAATGAAAGAATTCATTTCATCTTTGTTGCTTCTCTCTCTAACCTCTTTCTAGTTCATCCCTCATACTCTTCTTCTCGTTTCTAGGGTTCATACCCTGTTAATTCTCCGTTAATTTCACTTTCACATTCATACCTCTGACTTTCCATCCAACTCTATTACTGTAAAGGTGTGTTGTAGAACTGTTTTTTGTTTTGTTTTATTTGAGTAAAATTAAAGTAAAAAAAATACTTATAGTCTACTGGTGACTAATCTAAAAGGCAAAATAGTTTACTATTTGACACTATAAATTCCGCAGCTAAAGTTAGGTTTGGAGGGGATTAAGAAGTAGCAAGCAAAGCTGCTAAAGATGCTACAATCATTTTTCTTAACCATATACGGATCAAACTTTGATTTGCTCGATAGGTAATAGTTTCATTTTAATTAAAAAGTTATTGATCTCCGCAGACTTTCATCCAATGTCTAATAATTTCTTTATGTGATGACCCGATAGGTCATTTATAGTTTTAACTTTCATTTCTTTGTTTCGAAACCTCAATAAGCTCTATTTTGACGCTTCCGGTAGGTCCGTATCATAATTTGAGATTTGCGCGTATGCCTGGAATCGAATTCGGAAGTCCTTAACTTGGTTTATCATAGATTGTTGAAAATTAAAAGTTTAAAATGTTTAAAGAAATTTCAAGTTTGACCGTAGTTTGACTTTGTTGCTATCGGGTCTGAATTTTGGTTCCGGAACTTGGTATAAGTTCATTACAATATTTATTACTTATTTGCAAAATTTGGTGCAAAACAAAATCGATTTAACGTGATTCGGATGTCCAGTTGTGAAATTAAATGTTCTTAAGTTTCATAAAAATTTCATTTGTTTTGGTGTCTGATTCATAGTTCTAGGTGTTATCCTTGTGCTTTGATTGCGCGAGCAAGTTCGTATGATGTTATTATACTTGTGTGCATGTTTGGTTTGGAGCCCCGAGGGTTCAGGTGAATTTCGGATAGGCTTCAGAGTGGTGTTGGACTTAGGAAAATAGCTGGTGCAGTGCAACTCCGACCTCGCTATTGCGAGGTCTAGTTCGCATTTGCAATATCAGAGGGCCTCTGTCAGTTTCGAATTTGCGAACAATTTCTTCGCATTTGCGAAGAGGGGTTAGGACTGTAAAGATCACAATTGCGATCAAATGGTCGCATTTGCGAAGCTCCACAGTTCGCTTCTGCGAACAAATCATTGCAAATGCGATGATAGCAGAGATGAGGGTTTCTTCGCATTTGCATAGCAATTCCTACATTTGCGGTTGTGCCTGGACAAAAGAAGGGGAAAACGGTCTTGCAAATTCTCAACCCTAAACACCTTAGAGGCAATTTTTTCCAAGAGACTCTCTTCCTAAGTTCTTTGGAAAGTAACTTCAATCTATTTCTTTTCAATTAACCATTATATTTAAAAAGTTTTCAACATTAAATCTAGGGTTTTCATTGTAGAAATAAGAGATTTGGGTAGAATTAGAAATTTTTATAAATTTGGAATTAGGACCTCGAATTGAGGTCAGATGTCGAAATAAATTATATAACCGGACTCGGGGGTGAATGGGTAACCGAGTTTTGGTCCGAATCTCAGGTTTTGACCAAGCGGGCCCGGGGTTGATTTTTGTTGACTTTTTTAATAATGACCTAAATTGAACCTCTTTCATTCGTGAGTAGTTTCTTAAGCTTATTTTGAATCGTTTGGTCAATAAATTGCTAGATTTGGTTGGTTTGGAGGCTTGTTCAAAAGGCAAGTTCATGGTTGAACCTTGAGTTGATTGTAGAGTGAGGCATGTGTTAAATCTAACCTTGATTTGAGGGAATTAGGAACCCTTGGGCTATGTGCTATGTGAATTTCATGAGTAGCAGCGTATATGCGAGGTGACGAGTGCCTATATGTCGTCAATTACTTGTTTCTGGATCTACCTGTATTTCATTAATTATAGCACTCCATGTATTGATTGTTACATGCCTTAATTGCTTCATATGCCTTAACTTGCTACTTGTCATTCATTATTCTGGAATTATAAATGTTAATTTCTTCCATGCTCTCATGCTCAATTTCTACTTGCCTTGATAGTCTTACTTGTACCTTTTAATTGTCATATATTTGACTTGTCTTGTTGCTCAGTATTTATTTTAACCTTTCATGATTTGGTACAAGATTCCTTCTTGATTTGTAGCTTTCATTTTTGTTAATTGTAGAGATTCTTGTGATTTGAGTTTTTAAATTGATTGCACTTAATGATTTATATATGGGATCGGGTTGCATGATGCAACAGGTGGAATAAGAGAGAAATTATATTGATACGATAGGATCGGGTTGCGCGCGACAATAGGTGAAATAAGGGTGGATTAATATGGTGAAATAAGAGAGAATTATGATATTGACTCTGATTATATGGCGGGATCGATTTTCCGCAACATATATATTACTTATTATTATTGATATTTACATGGTGGAATAAGGAAGGATCGTGTTGTACGGTGGGACTGGGTTGCGCGTCGCAACAGTTTATGTGTTTTCTACTCCTTATTGTATTGTGTTGGCTTCGGTACGTTCGTACGAGACTCTAAGGATTGGTATTTCTGGTATTTACTGGTTTTCTTTGAGAATGGAGTTATTTTCATGAGTTTACTGCCTTATTTTGTTTTCGTATTTTCCTTTCCCGCCATTATTTTATAATGCGTACAGGTTATTGTAAGTGGCCCGTCTTAAGCTCGGCACTACTTCGTCGAGGTTAGGCTCGGCACTTACAGAGGACATGGGGTCGGTTGTACTCATACTACACTCTGCACTTCTCGTGCAGATTTTGGAGTCGGTCCTAGCGGCGATCAGTAGATTGCTCGGGTGGACTATCGGTACGGAGACTTGAGGTACAACTGCTCGGCTTTCACAGCCTGAAGTCCCCTTCAACTTTATCTTAGCTAAATATTTTCTTTTAGACAACTTGTCACGACCCAAAATTCCTCCAAAGGAGTCATGATGACACCTAGTCTCTAAAGCTAAGTAAGCCTAACACATACTGAAATGATAGCAGAACCTACTAAATAACTGTTGAATATGAATCAGAATTTTTAAATGAACCAATAGTCCCAACATGGCACAATATCCCAAATAGGTAGTACAAGTCATACTCTTTTCTAGGATTAATTTTACATAGTGAATACATCATTATTCCGGGTTAATAGGAATTAACGAAAATAATTACAATAGAAGGTGATTTTGGAGCCTTCGAATGTCCAACAGTTATACCTTGAAGTCTCAAGCCTCACAAGCATGAATCTCAAAACCAACATCCAAAGTACCTAGTTCTGCACAAAAATGTGCAGAAGTGTAGCATGAGTACACCACATTAGTACCCAGTTAGTATCAAGCCTAACCTCGGTAGAGTAGTGACGAGGCCAGGTCAAGACACCTACCGAACATGTAAACCTATGCAGGATATGACATAAATCTACCAAGGAAGGAATATCAATGTAATGCCAATAACAAAATGAATTCAGATTACAAACAATAGTAAAGATAAGGGGGAGACGAATGGCAACGAGAAATAGCCAAGTAATTAAGCAGCAACATAGTCGGAGTACGGATGTAGTATAATGTGCTCAAGTAGAGAAAACGGTGCCAACTCAACCAATCAAATCATTTCTATTACACAATTTCAACAATCTCACTTCTCGTAATCTCATATCATAAATCACCACTTCCAATCCTTTAACACACATGGCAACTTGTGCCCACATTTTTCCATCTCACTTCGCACGGTAAAATCCACGTGCTACTAGGTACATAATATATGTGACCAATGCTAATTAGGATGTTCAAGAGATTTTATTTATATTTCGTAGAGTAAAATTACATTTTCTGAACCAAGTAGGAAATCAATGACAAAAATGAGTTTATTTTAGAAATCATTTGGGTGAAGAAAATAATATTTTCAAATAAATTAAGCATCAGATAAGCTACTGAATTTAATATAGAATTTATTAAATTAAAATATAATAACAATTCTTTTTTAAATAAGGTAAAATCATCAGACATGGTAAGGAGATTAAGTTGAGAAATCAATTAAAGTAAAATATGACAACTATTAGAAATGGTAAAGTACCGAATAAAACGGCGAGTTTTAACTTAAAAGTCACATAAGGTAAGAATTTTATTAATTCTTTTATTTAAAATCGCTATGTTACTAACAACTCAGCAGGATATGAGATAATGACTCAGCGTAGTAAATACATCTTAAAAATCAATTCACCAAAATAATAATATTAGGAAAAGAATTCAGGAAATGACGGCAAGGAAATAAATCAATGACAACAACTAAATCCTCGGGAATTAGTGAAAAACCGAAAATACAAATTTCTCCGAGTCTCGTACGAAAGAACCGACGCCAATACAATACAACAAGGAATACAAAACGCATAAACTGTTGCGGCGCGCAACCCGATCCCACCGTACAATACTATTCACCCTTATTCCTTTGTGTGAATATCAATAGTAACAAATAAATATATGTTGCGCCGCGCAACCCGATCCCACCATATAATCAGAGTCAATACCATAATTCACCCTTATTTCACCATATCAATTCACCTTTATTTCACATGTTGTGGCGTGTAACCCGATTCCACTGTACAATATCAATATCATAATTTACCCTTATCTCACCATACACTTTACTCTTATTTCACATGTTGCGGTGTGCAACCCGATACCCCATACAATAATTTAAATCAATAACAGCAATTCAATAATTCAACTTACAAGAATCTCTACAATCAAGGGTATGAGTACGCGGCAGCAAAGGAACCACGTAAAGATCAAAGGAATACAATAAACTTTACAAAAATGACAGGACAAGTAAGTCACGCGATAACTAGGTATGCAATCACAACAATTACGACATGCAACAGATAAGCACATAGTCATAGAAGAAATTCAACAATTAAGAGGTAACAAGACGATAAGGAAGGGAATAACTTCAACTATGGCATATAAGGGCCAAATAACGAGTAAGAGGTACAATAAGTGCTAACAACGTCAAATAGAGCAAGTAAAAGTAGACTAACAAAGAGATATCACATGTTATGACAATTCAGTTAAAAGCATAGGAAGAGACTAGACACTCTGAACCGGTCAAGATAGCACAATTAAATCAATTCCTAAGGGGTAGTTTCCCCCACATAAAGTTAGTAAAGACACTTATCTCGAAGAAGCTAGACCGATACTCTAAAATGACCGGTTCAAGTGAAACAACCTCCGGACGGCTCAAATCTAGAAAAAATAACTTCAATTCATAAATAAAACTCATAGAAAATATTTGCGGATAATAAAGCTTCAATCTTTAAAAAGAACTAAAAAGTCAACCCAAAAGTCAACTCTCGGTGTCACGACCCAATTTCAGAGTCGTGATGGCGCCTGTCGTGGAACCAGGAAAGTCGCCCCCTTTTAACTAAGCTAAATTCAATTTCCATTAAAAGTAAAATTTTAAACGAGTTTACTGATAATACTAAGAATCTGAAGTTTAAAAAATAATATTTGAAACAAAAATTAAAATCTCCAACCCCGGATCCGGTGTCACTCAGTCATGAGCTACTATATCATAAGTAAAGAAATGAAGAAATAGACAACATAGTCTCAAAATAAGAGCAACATGTGGAATAGAAAGAGAAGACGAAGTCGCGATCGCCAGCTGCTACCTCGACAACTCCAATGAAACTCTGACAGCTACTCATTATCCACTATCGGGTCCCCGTGTACCTGGACCTGCACACAAGGTGCAGGGGTTAACGTGAGTACACCAACTCAGAAGTAACGAACCCAAACTATGGGTTGAGAGGTAGTGACAGACAAAACCTCAGAATTTACAATAAACAGTATACAGAAATTAGACATGCTAACAGTTTATCAAAATGAGTGAATATGCCAAGTATGCCAGTATACTCTACATGCTATCATAAAAGTATATGTATGAAATCAATGTGGATATGCACATAGTGCTCACAACCCTCACACATCAGTCCACTCAGTACCGTATATGGCTCTCAAGCCAAGGGAAAAGTCCATCCCAGAATGTACATAATCATTGGTGACCGTAGTCACTCAGTACTGAGGAAAAAGGCCAATCCAGCCCTACGGAGAAAGTCCATCTCCGCAATACAAAACTTGGACAAGATGCATGCCCAGGGACGATCCATCCCTCACATAACATCCACTTCAGACACGATCCATGCCTAGGGAAAGTCCATCCCTCAACATCAATGTGCTCATTAGGGTGTAAAGACTCCGGAGGGGCCCTAGTGGCCCAAGCGCCATATCAAGTCAACGAAGGCATGATTTAAATATCGATGCGGTGTGCAGTTTGATCTCATAACTGTCTCAATAACAGGCTCTCAGTCTCACTCAGTCATTACTCTCCAGTCTCACTCACATGGATCACAGATGCATCCATCAGCCCGAAACAATGATAAGTATGCATGTAATTAAAAACACTGTGATTGAGGTATGAAGTGATATGCTATAACAGGACTGAGTATATGGAGTCAAATAAATCACAAATGAGACAGTAATATAAGACCACTCAGGTCTCAGCATTTTCGGCATGAAGCCTAGCATTTATACTTAACATGATTTCTAACATGTTCACAATTACCACACTAATAGAAGCGAAAATATCATCAGGGAATAATCACTAAGCAGTGCCATGGGATAAGACAGGCAACAAATGCTCGGTGCACGCCCGCACGCCCGTCACTTGGCATGTGCATTACCTCAATTATAGTCATAAATCATATAGCTCGGGGTTTCGAACCCTCAGAACCAAGTTTGAAAATGTTACTTACCTGAAAATCGGCTAAAATACTACTCCGCGGTGCCTTTTCCTCTAAATTCGGCCTTCGAGTGGTCTAAATCTACCAAAAATTAGACTTATACCATTATAATATGCCAAGGAACGAAGCCCAATCGAAGTTTATCAAAAATACTCAAAAATCCCGAAATTGGTCAAACTCGACCCCCAGGCCCACGTCTCAGAACTCGATGAAATTTATACCACAAGAATCCTCATCCTCCCACGAGTCTATACATACCAAGAACACTGAAATCAGAGTCCAAATGACCCCTCAAATTCCCATTTTAAGGTCTCTAACTCATAAGCCCTAATTACCCATTTTAGCACTATTTCCCCCAATTTTTCACCACTAATCAAACCATTAATCACATATAAATGAGTTTTAAGTCCAAAATCCTTAATTCAATGAAGAACTATCGATTTCCGTCTTCAAAAACCCTTCAAAAGCTTCAAACCCGAATAAGAATGGTGAAAGAATGACCAAAATTCGGTAAGGGTTCTTTTTATAGGTTCTGCCCAGCGATGACCGCACCTGCGGTCCTTTTCTCGCACCTCTGGACCCGCATCTGCGGTCCCAGGTGCGCACCTGTGAGAATTCACTTAAAGGGCCATTTCCGCACCTGCGACTCCGCAGGTGCGGTCCAAGTCTCGCACCTGCGACCTTCACTGATCCAGCCAAATTCCGCATCTGCGGAGCCTTGTCCTATTCCGCGGGCTCGCACCTACGGTTCCCTATCCGCAAGTGCGGAAACACCAGAAATCTTCACACCAGCAACTCCAAAATGCCAAAAATCATGTCGTTACCCATCCGAACTCAACCCGAGGCCCTCGGGACCTCAACCAAAATTACAAAAAAGTCATAAATGATCACCTGGACTTAGTCGAACTCTTGGAACACCCAAAACAACATCGAAACACCAAATCAACCTATGATTCAAGGCTAAAGATATTCAAACTTCCGAAATTCACCAACGATGCCGAAACTAACCAAACCTCGTCCGAATGATATGAAAATTTGCACACATATCCATAATGCCCCTGCGAACCTGCTCCAACTTCCGGAATTCCATTCCAACCCCGATAGTGTATTTTCCACTGCCGATCGGAAACCGCCAAAAACTAACTTTTGCCAATTCAAGCCTAATTCTGCATCGGACATCAAAACTTCATTCCGAACACACTCCTAAGTTCCACATTACCTAACAAAGCTATCCGAGCTATAAAATCTATATTCCGAGGTCGTTTACCCAATAGTCAACTTCCTGTTGACTTTTCTAACTATAAGGCCATCTTAAGAGACTAAGTGTCTCATTTTTTCACCATTACCACTCTGAACCCGAGTCAACCAACCCAACGCCACACAAAAGAGATGAACCACACAAGCAATGAAGCCTAAATGGGGGAAACGGTCTAAACTACCGGAACGACCGGACGAGTCTTCACTCAGTACATAATCATTGGTGACCATCTCCGGAATACAATACTCGGACAAGATCCATGCCCGGGGATGATCCATCCCTCACATAACATCCACTTCGGATACGATCCATGCATAGGGAAAATATATCCCTCACTATCAACACGCTCACTTGGGGTGTAAAGACTCCGGAGGGGCCCTAGCGGCCTAAGCCCCATATTAAACCAACGAAGGCATCATTTAATTATCGTTGCGGTGTGAAATCCGATCTCATAACTGTCTCAATAACAGGCTCTCAGCCTCACTCAGTCATTACTCTCCAGTCTCACTCACATGGATCACAGATGCATCCATCAGCCCGAAATAATGATAAGTATGCATGTAATTAACAATACTGAGACTGAGGTATGATATGCTATAACAGGACTGAGTATATGGAGTCAAATAAATCACAAATGAGACAGTAATATACGGCCAGTCGGGTCTCAGCATTTTCGGCGTGAAGCCTAGCATTTATAGTTAACATGATTTCTAACATGTTCACAATTACCACATTAATAGAAACACAAATATCATTAGGGAATAATCACTAAGCGGTGCCAAGGGATAAGCCAGGCCACAAATACTCAGTGCACGCCCGCACGCCCGTCACTTGGCATGCGTGTCACAATTATAGTCATAAATCATATAGCTCGGGGTTTCGAACCCTAAGAACCAAGTTTGGAGACGTTACTTAACTCAAACCCGTAAAAATACTACTCTGCGGTGACTTTGCCTCTAAATGCTGCCTTCGACTGCTCCAAATCTACCAAAAATCAGATTTATTCCATTATAATATGCCAAGGAACGAAACCCAATCGAAGTTTATCAAAAATACTCAAAAATCCCGTAATTGGTCAAACCCGAACCCCGGGCCCACATCTCAGAACTCGATGAAACTTATACTACAAAAATCCTCATCCTCCCACGAGTCTACACATACCAAGAACACTAAAATCGGAGTCCAAATGACCCCTCTAATTCCCATTTTAAGGTCTCTAACTCACAAGCCCTATTTACCCATTTTAGCACTGTTTTTCCCTAATTTTTCACCACTAATCAGACTTTTAATCACATATAAACGAGTTTAAAGTCCAAAATCCTTACCTCAATGAAGAACTATCGATTTCCTCTTCAAAAACCCTTCAAAAGCTTCAAACACGAATAAGAATGGTGAAAGAATGACCAATATTCGCTAAGGGTTTTTTTTATAGGTTCTGCCCAGCGATGACCGCACCTGCGGTCCTTTTCTCGCACCTGTGGTCCCAGGTGCGCACCTGCGAGAATTCACTTAAAGGGCCATTTCTGCACCTGTGACAGATCCTCCGCACCTGCAACTCCGCAGGTGCGGTCCAAGTCTCGCACCTACGACCTTCACTGATCCAGCCAACTTCCGCTTCTGCGGGCTCGCACCTACGGTTCCCTATTCGCAGGTGCGGAAACACCAGAAAGCTTCACACCAGCAACTCCAAAATGCCAAAAATCATTCGGTTACCCATCTAAACTCAATCCAAGGCCCTCGGGACCCAGACCAAAAATACAAACAAGTCATAAATGATCACCCGGACTTAGTGGAACTCTCGGAACACCCAAAATAACATCAAAACACAAAATCAACCCATGATTCAAGCCTAAAGCTATTTAAACTTCTGAAATTCACCAACGATGCCGAAACTAACCAAACCTCGTCTGAATAATATGAAAATTTGCACAGACATCCAGAATGACACAACAAACCTGCTCCAACTTCCAGAATTTCATTTCGACCCCGATAGCCTATTTTCCACTGCCGACCGAAAACCGCCAAAAACTAACTTTTGCCAATTCAAACCTAATTCTACACCGGACATCAAAACTTCATTCCGAACACACTCCTAAGTTCCAAATCACCTCACAAAGCTATCTGAGCTATAAAATCCACATTCCGAGGTCATTTACCCAGTAGTCAACTTCCGGTTGACTTTTCTAACTATAAGGCCAACTTAAGAGACTAAGTGTCTTATTTTTTCACCATGACCACTCTGAACCCGAGTCAACCAACCCAACGCCACACAAAAGAGATGAACCACACAAGCAATGAAGCCGAAATGGGGGAAACGGGCTAAACTCCCGGAACAACCGGCCGGGTCGTTACATTCTCCCCCTCTTAAACAAACGTTCGTCCTCGAACGTGCCAAGAGTTGTTCCAAAATCCATCAACCCGCCGAATAAACTTACCATGCACATACCCGGGGGTGACCCTACGCCACCCTACCCCGCATCGATCTAATAATACAACACATTCGAATGCCATTATATCCAACCTAATCCCTACGCCTTAGAACCCGAATTCCACGTCATAACTCATTTACAAGATTAGAATCACGCCTCCATACACTGTATATACCAGAACATGTTGTACCCAACCATAGTCATAAATCAAGACGACGTCACATGGTATATCACCTATCTCGAACACTCCTAATGATAAGCTCAAATCGCAACAGACGCTCAAGCCACCCAAATGCCGGTAATAAACCCGACATCAAACAGAGACACGTTATATAACCTCAAATGTACCCAACATGAGAAATGACACCACAATGAAATGCTAAGAATTCCTCACACACTGCCGAACTAATTCACACGAATTTGAAGGAACACAACTCATACATCTAAATTCTATGATACTCAGCTACTTTACCTTAATCAACTCCTCTAGAAGACCATAACAGAACTGCACCATGTATGCCTAAAACCAACGAATCGCCGCTCCCCGAAGCAGGGATGGGTAGCCCCTAGATCATCCCGGAGCACAGATCAACCCAATAGACATTAACTGACACCCTCACAATAGCTCTACAGAGTCAAACAATCCGATTCAGTGCAAAACACCTACATCAAGTCATACCTAAAAGTATCATCACCTATCTGATCAAACTACGTCGAAACCGACCATACTCGGAAATGGAACATCCTCCCGGGTCTCCAAACCCCCAATAGGTACCACACACGACCGATTTACATCGTCCGTAACAACAACATCACCCACAAGGGCGAGCACATGAACAGATGTAACAAAAGATTCACGGGGCGTATCCAGAGAATGCGCTAAATTATGAAGAACATGTGAATATGAAAAATCGGAATCAAATAAAAACTAAAGCTTCTCATGGAAGACTGAAACAATACCTGGGATCACGGCATCAGAAGCCATCGCATCCGGTCTTGATGAAAGTGCATAAAATCGGGCCTGATCACCACTAGGTCAACCTCCCCCTCTAAGTCCATCCCTACCTTCCTGACCCCCACCTCTAGCTGCTTGGGCGGGCAGTGCAGCTACTGGGTCTGAAGCCGCGGGCTAACTCCTCTGCTGATAAGTACCTCTCGCAAGACGGGGACAAAACCTCTTAATATGTCCCACATCTCCACACTCAAAGCAACCTCTCTCGGAGAATGGCACTGGGACTGAAGGGAACACCTAGCACCAGGATAACCACTAGAAAATCCAGGAACAGATAAACTCTGAACCGATGGTGTCCAAGATGAACTCTGAGGTGGAAGGGCACTGAAAGATGGGTGCACCTGATGCGAACTGTGAGGATCATGACCAACTGATCCACCACAATAACCTGAGCGACCTCACTGAGCCTGCCTGAATGGACGGCCTCTGCCGGGCTGAGGCTGCCCCTATAGGAACCCAACCAAAACTCCCAGATCCTCGAGACCTCTTGGCCTCCCTCTCGATCCGCTCCTAGCGGCGAACCGACTCAATCTCTCTGGAAATGTTAACCACCTCCTCAAAAGAAGTGCCAGATACCCTCTCCCCGTTCAGAAAAACCCAAAGCTGATAAGTGAGGCAATCAACGAACCTCCTGATGCTCTCCCTATCCGTGGGAACTAGCCAAATAGCATGACGGGCCAACTCGGAGAACCTCATCTCATACTGCGTCACGGTCATGTCCTCCTAGCGCAACTGCTCGAACTCCCTACGCAGTTCCTTCCTATGGGACTGCGGTATATACTTCTCCAGGAACAAAATGGAGAACTGACGTCAGGTAAGGGGTGCTGCATCATCAGTTCTATTCCTCTCATAGTCCTCCCACCATGCGAGTGCAGCTCCTATGAACTGGAAGGTAGTAAATGGGACCCCACTAGCCTCCAGTATCCCTGATGTGCGAAGGATCCTCTAACAGTTGTCCAAAAAGCCCTGGGCGTCCTAGCCCTCATTACTACTAAAAATCGGGGGAAGGAGTCTACTAAACCTCTCTAACCTGCGCTGCTCGTCATCTGCCCTAGCTGCTGAGTGGGCTGCACCCCTCCCTCTGCCACGGTCTTGACCTTTAGCTTGTCATGCTGGTGTCTGATCACCACGATTGGTAGCACGAGTCCTCAGCATCTGTGAGAGAATGAAAACAACAGAAGATTAATTCGAGAGTTCAACAGAGTCACAAGACAGAATTCAATAATGGGGTTTTTTTCCTAAGGGTTCTGTAGCCTCTCGAAGATAAGTACAGACGTCTCCGTACAGATCCGCTAGACTCTACTAAACCTGCTCATAACTGGTGAGACCTATTTAACCTAGAGCTCTGATACCAACTTGTCACGACTCGATTTCGGAGTCGTGATGGCGCATGCCTTGGAACCAGGCAAGCCGCCCCTTTTAACTAAGCTAAATTCAATTTCCAGTAAAAGTAAAATTTTAAACGAGTTTACTAATAATACTAAGAATCTGAAGTTTAAAAATAATATTTGAAAAAAAAATTAAAATCTCCAACCCCGGATCCGGTGTCACTCAGTCATGAGTTGTTATATCATAAAATAAAGAAATGAAGAAGTAGACAACAGAGTCTCAAAATAAGAGCAACAGGTGGAATAAGAGAAGACGAGGTCGTGATCGCTAGCTGCTACCTCGACAACTCCAATGAAACTCTGACAGCTGCTCAGTATCCACTACCGGGGGTAACGTGAGTACACCAACTCAGAAGAAACAAACCCAAACTATGGTCTGAGAGGTAGCGACGGACAAAACCTCAGAATTTACAATAAACAGTATACAGAAATTAGACATGCTAACAGTTTATCAGAATGAGTGAATATGCCAAGTATGCGAGTATAATCTACATGCCATCATAAAAGGATATGTACGAAACCAATGTGGATATGCACAACCCTTACACAGCAGTCCACTCAGTACCGTATATAGCTCTCAGGCACAGGGAAAAGTCCATCCCGGAATGTACATAATCATTGGTGACCGTAGTCACTCAGTACTGAGGAAAAAGGCCAATCCAACCTCACGGAGAAAGTCCATCTCCGGAATACAACACTCGGACAAGATCTATGCCCGGGGACGATCCATCCCTCACATAACATCCACTTCGGATACGATCCCAGGGAAAATTCATGCGTTAACATCAATGCGCTCACTGGGGTGTAAAGACTCCGGAGGGGCCCTAATGGCCCAAGCGCCATATCAAGACAACGAAGGCATGATTTATATACCGTTGCGGTGTGCAGTCCGATCTCATAACTGTCTCAATAACAGGCTCTCGGCCTTACTCAGCCATTACTCTCCAGTCTCACTCACATGGATCACAGATGCATCCATCAGGCCGAAACAATGATAAGTATGCATGTAATTAACAATACTTAGACTGAGCTATGAAGTGATATACTATAACAGGACTGAGTATAAGGAGTCAAATAAATCAAAAATGAGACAGTAATATACGACCACTCGGGTCTCAGCATTTTCGATGTGAAGCCTAGATTTTATACTTAACATGATTTCTAACATGTTCACAATTACCACATTAATAGAAGCACAGATACCATCAGGGAATAATCACTAAGCGGTGCCATGGGATAAGCTAGGCCATAAATACTTGGTGCACACCCGCACGCTCGTCACTTGGCATGCCCGTCACCTCAATTATAGTTATAAATCATTTAGCTCGGAGTTTCGAACCCTCAGAACCAAGTTTGGAAACGTTACTTAACTCAAAATTGGCAATAATACTACTCAGCGGTGTCTTTTCCTCTAAATTCGGCCTCCGAGTGCTCCAAATCTACCAAAAATCAGATTTATACCATTATAATATGCCAAGGAACGAAACCCAATCAAAGTTTATCAAAAATACTCAAAAATCCCGTAATTGGTCAAACCCGACCCCCGGGCCAACGACTCGGAACTCGATAAAATTTATACTACAAGAATCCTCATCCTCCCACGAGTCTATACATACAAAGAACACTGAAATCGGAGTCCAAATGACCCCTCAAATTCCCATTTTAAGGTCTCTAACTCACAAGCCCTAATTACCCATTTTAGCACTGTTTTCCCCCAATTTTTCACCACTAATCAGACTTTTAATCACATATAAACAAGTTTTAAGTCCATAATCCTTACCTCAATGAAGAACTATTGATTTCCCTCTTCAAAAGCTTCAGACCCGAATAAGAATGGTGAAAGAATGACCAAAATTCGCTAAGGGATCTTTTTATAGGTTCTGCCCAGCGATGACCGCACCTGTGACCCTTTTCTCGCACCTTCGGACCCGCATCTACGGTCCCAGGTGCGCACCTGCGAGAATTCACTGAAAGGGCCATTTTTGAACCTACGACAGATCCTCCGCACCTGCGACTCTACAGGTGCGGTCCAAGTCTCGCATCTGCGAACTTCACTGATCTAGCCAACTTCCGCATTTGCGAAGCCTTGTCTGCTTCTGCGGGCTCGCACATACGGTTCCCTATCCGTAGGTGCGGAAACACCAGAAAGCTTTACACCAGCAACTCCAAAAGGCCAAAAATCATGTCGTTACCCATCCGAACTCAACCCGAGGCCCTCGGGACCTCAACCAAAATTACAAAAAAGACATAAATGATCACCCGGACTTAGTCGAACTCTTGGAACACCCAAAATAAGATCGAAACACCAAATCAACCCATGATTCAAGGCTAAAGATATTCAAACTTCCGAAATTCACCAACGATGCCGAAACTAACCAAACCTCATCCGAATGATATGAAAATTGGCACACACATCCAGAATGATGCTACGAACCTGCTCCAACTTTCGGAATTTCATTCCAACACCGATTGCCTATATTCCATTACCGACTGGAAACCGCCAAAAACTAACCTTTGCCAATTCAAACCTAATTCTACACCGGACATCAAAACTTCATTCCGAACACACTCCTAAGTTCCAAATCACCTAACAAAACTATCTGAGCTATAAAATCCACATTCCAAGGTCGTTTACCCAATAGTCAACTTCCGGTTGACTTTTCTAACTATAAGGCCAACTTAAGAGACTAAGTGTCTCATTTTTTCACCATGACCACTCTGAACCCGAGTCAAACAACCCAACGCCACACAAAAGAGATGAACCACACAAGCAATGAAGCCGAAATGGGGGAAACGGGCTAAACACCTGGAACGACCGGCCGGGTCGTTACATTCTCCCCCTCTTAAACAAACGTTCGTTCTCGAACGTGCCAAGAGTTGTTCCAAAAGCCATCAACCCACCGAATAAACTTACCATGCACATACCCGGGGGTGACCCCACCTCACCCTACCCCTCATCAATCTAATAATACAACATATTCGAATGCCATTATATCCAACCTAATCCCTACGCCTAGGAATCTGAATTCCACGTCAGAACTCATTTACAAGATTAGAATCACGCCTCCATACACCGTATATACCTGAACATGTTGTACCCAACCATAGTCATAACTCAAGACGACGTCACATGGTATATCACCTATCTCGAACACTTCTAATGATAAGCTCAAATCGCAACAGACGCCCAAGCCACCCAAATACCGGTAATAAACCCGACATCGAACAGAGACCCGTTATAATACCTCAAATGTACCCAACATGAGAAATGTCACCACAATGAAATGCTAAGAATTCCTCACACACCGCCGAACTAATTCACACGAATCTGAAAGAACATAACTCATACGTCTAAATTCTATGATACTAAGCTACTTTACCTTAATCAAATAGCCAAATAGCATGACGGGCCAACTCGGAGAACCTCATCTCATACTGCGTCACGGTCATGTCCTCCTAGTGCAACTGCTCGAACTCCGTGCGCAGATCCTCCCTGTGGGACTGCGGTATATACTTCTCCAGGAACGAAATGGAGAATCGAAGCCAGGTAAGGGGCGCTGCATCAGTAGGTATACGCCTCTCATTGGTCTCCCACCAAGCGAATACAGCTCCTGCGAATTGGAAGGTAGTAAATGGGACCCCACTAGCCTCCAGTATCCCTGATGTGCGAAGGATCCTCTAACACTTGTCCAAAAAGCCTTGGGCGTCCTCACACTCAGTACCACTAAAAATCGGAGGCTGGAGTCTACTAAACCTCTCTAACCTGCACTGCTCGTCATCTGCCAAGGCTGGGACCACAAAATCCCGTGTTGGGAAAACCAGCTGGACTGTAACTGTCCCCGATGTCTGAAGTTCCAGAGTAACCCGCTCAGGTGTTCGGGCAGTTGGAGTCTGAGTGCCTCCCCCGACCTGAGAGGTAGCGGCAATAGTAGACATGGCGATTGCCTATGCAAGACTGGTGCACACGGTTAGAATCTGAGCAAGGGTCTCCTGAAGATCCGGAATCACAATAGGTATTACTAGTGCCTGAGCCTGTCCCGCTGGGATCTCAACTGCGGGGACCTGATCCTGAGCAGTGGGAGGGTCTGCAGGTACTGCCCCAGCTACTGAGCAGGCTACACCCCTCCCTCTTCCACGGCCTCGAGCTCTAGCTGGTCCTGCTGGTGTCTGATCACCACGATCGGTAGCACGAGTCCTCAGCATCTGTGAGAGAATGAAAACAACAGAAGATTAATTCGAGAGTTCAACAGAGTCGCACGACAGAATTCAATAATGGGGGATTTGTTTTCCTAAGGGTTATGTAGCCTCTCGAAGATAAGTACAGACGTCTCCATACATTTTCGCAAGACTCTACTAAACCTGCTCATGACTGGTGAGACCTATTTAACCTAGAGCTCTGATACCAACTTGTCACGACTCGATTTCGGAGTCGTGATGGCGCATGTCGTGGAACCAGGCAAGCCGCCCCTTTTAACTAAGCTAAATTCAATTTCCAGTAAAAGTAAAACTTTAAACGAGTTTACTGATAATTCTAAGAATCTGAAGTTTAAAAACAATATTTGAAACAAAAATTAAAATCTGCAACCCCGGATCCGGTGTCACTCAGTCATGAGCTGCTATATCATAAAATAAAGAAATGAAGAATTAGACAACATAGTCTCAAAATAAGAGCAATAGGTGGAATAAGAAAGAGAAGACGAGGTCGTGATCCCCAGTTGTTACTTCGACAACTCCAATGAAACTTTGACAGCTGCTCAGTATCCACTACCGGGTCCCGATGTACCTGGATCTACACACAAGGTGCAGGGGGTAACGTGAGTACACCAACTCAGAAGTAACGAATCCAAACTATAGGCTGAGAGATAGCGACGGACAAAACCTCAAAATTTACAATAAACAGTATACAAAAATTAGACATGCTAACAGTTTATCAGAATGAGTGAATATGCCAAGTATGCCAGTATACTCTTCATGCCATCATG
Organism: Nicotiana paniculata; assembly: GCA_005239505.1. Lineage (NCBI taxonomy): Eukaryota > Viridiplantae > Streptophyta > Magnoliopsida > Solanales > Solanaceae > Nicotiana > Nicotiana paniculata. Next base: position 140,321 of record ML319299.1, read on the forward strand.
AAAGTATATGTATGAAACCAATGTGGATATGCACATAGTGCTCACAACCCTCACATAGTAGTCCACTCAGTACCGTATATGGCTCTCAGGCTCAGGGAAAATTCCATCCCGGAATATACATAATCATTGGTGACCGTAGTCACTCAATACTGGGGAAAAAGGCCAATCCAGCCCCACAAAGAAAGTCCATCTCCGGAATACAACACTCGGACAAGATCCATGCTCAGGGACGATCCATCCCTCACATAACATCCACTTCAGCCACGATCCATGCCCAGGGAAAATCCATCCCTCAACATCAATGCGCTCACTGGGGGTGTAAGCCCAAGCTCCATATTAAGCCAACGAAGGCATGATTTAAATATCGCTGCGGTGTGCAGTTCGATCTCGGCCTCACTCAGTCATTACTCTCCAGTCTCACTCAAATGGATCACAGATGCATCCATCAGCTCGAAACAATGATAAGTATGCATGTAATTAACAATACCGAGACTGAGGTATAAAGTGATATGCTATAAAAGGACTGAGTATATGGAGTCAAATAAATCACAAATGAGACAGTAATATACGACCACTCGGGTCTCAGCATTTTCGGCGTGAATCTTAGCATTTATACTTAACATGATTTCTAACATGTTCACAATTACCACATTAATAGAAGCACAGATATCATCAGGGAATAATCACTAAGCGGTGCCATGGGATAATCCAGGCCACAAATACTAGGTGCATGTCCACACGCCCATCACTTGGCATGCGCGTCATCTCAATAATAGTCATAAATCATTTAGCTCGGGGTTTGAACCCTCAGAACCAAGTTTGGAAACGTTACTTACCTCAAAACTGGCTAAAATACTACTCCGGGTGCCTTTGCCTCTTTGGCCTCCGAGTGCTCCAAATCTACCAAAAATCATATTTATACCATTATAATATGACAAGGAACGAAACCCAATCGAAGTTTATCAAAAATACTCAAAAATCCCGAAATTGGTCAAACCTTACCCCCGGACCCACGTCTCGGAACTCGATGAAATTTATACCACAAGAATCCTCATCCTCCCACGAGTCTATACATACCAAGAACACTGAAATCGGAGTCCAAATGACCCCTCAAATTTCAATTTAAGGTCTCTAACTCACAAGCCCTAATTACCCATTTTAGAACTGTTTTTCCCTAATTTTTCACTACTAATCAGACCTTTAATCACATATAAACGAGTTTTAAGTCCAAAATCCTTACCTCAATGAAGAACTATCGATTTCCTTCTTCAAAAACCCTTGAAAAGCTTCAAACACGAATAAGAATGGTGAAAGAATGACCAAAATTCGCTAAGGGTTCTTTTTATAGGTTCTGCCCAGCGATGACCGCACCTGCGGTCCTTTTCTCGCACATGCGGTCCCAGGTGCACACCAGCAAGAATTCACTTAAAGGAACATTTCTGCACCTGCAACAGATCCTCCGCACCTGCGACCTTCACTGATCCAGCCAACTTCTGCATCTGCGGAGCCTTGTCCGCTTCTGCGGGCTCGCACCTACGATTCCCTATCCGCAGGTGCGGAAACACCAGAAAGCTTCACACTAGCAACTCCAAAATGCCAAAAATCATGTTGTTACCTATCCGAACTCAACCCGAGGCCCTCGGGACCCCAACCAAAAATACAAACAAGTCATAAATGATCTCTCGGACTTAGTCGAACTCTCGGAACACCAAATCAACCCATGATTCAAGGCTAAAGTTCAAACTTCCAAAATTCACCAACGATGCCGAAACTACCCAAACCTCGTCCGAATGATATGAAAATTTGCACACACATCTAGAATGATGCCACGAACCTGCTCCAACTTCCGGAATTCTATTCCGACCCTGATAGCCTATTTTCCACTGCCGACCGGAAACCGCCAAAAACTAACTTTTGTCAATTCAAGCCTAATTCTACACCGGACATCAAAACTTCATTCTGAACACACTCCTAAGTTCCAAATCACCTAACAAAGCTATTTGAGCTATAAAATCCACATTCCGAGGTCGTTTACCCAATAGTCAGCTTCCGTTTGACTTTTCTAACTATAAGGCCAACTTAAGAGACTAAGTGTCTCATTTTTTCACCATGACCACTATGAACTCGAGTCAACCAACCAAACGCCACACAAAAGAGATGAACCACACAAGCAATGAAGCCGAAATGGGGGAAATGGTCTAAACTCCCGGAACGACCGGTCGGGTCGTTACACTCGGGCCCGTACCTTAGAACCCGATAAATTTTAGAAAACCCGAACACCCATTCCGATACAAGTTCTACCATAACAAAATTATCAATTTCCGACATCGATTCGTCCTTCAAATCATCATTTTACATTTTGAAAAACTTCTTCAAAATTCCCATTTTTCCTCAACTCAAAACACTAATTACAAGATAAAATTAAAGATAGAATCATGGAATATTATAAATTTCGGGTGAAGAATACTTACCCAAATGATTTTCTTGAAAACCCCCACAAAGAATCACTCAAATCTGAGGTCTACAACTCAAAATATAAAGAAAATGTCCAAACCCTCGACTTAGAGTACTTCTATATTCATCCAAGGTATAACATATTGCGATTGCGGAACATTCCACGCAATCGCGAAGAACAAAAATGAAGTCTGCTAAAATGGCCCTACACGAACGCGAAGAAACAGATGCGAACGCGAAACACAGTGATCTCCTATTACACGGTCGTGAACACATTTATGCGAAAGCGCAGAACAAATTCCTGATATGCTTTCCAGCTCCAACTCTACTAGAACGCGGAATAAGAATCGCGAACGCGGACCTCAACCAACTGAACCTTACGCGATCGCGAGCAAAATATCGTGAACGCGATGAACAAAAACACGCTGAGCTCCAGAATCACTTCGCGATCGTAAAGAGCATCAGTCACACCAGAAACTAGCAACTCTAAGAGCCTGTTTGTACATAAGAAATTTTTTCTTTTTTTATGATTTTTTTTAAAAATAATGTTTGGTTATCAAAATCATACAATTTTTCAATCTCACTAGAAAATGCATTTTCAAATTTGAAAAACTGGCGAGAACCAGTTTTTCAATTGAAAATGGGAAGGTTGCTAGTGTTTAGTTGCAAAATATGTAGAAAAAAAACCTCCAAATATGTTGCAAAAATTATAACCAAACACAACTTCATCTTCAATTCAAGTTTTAGTGAAATTCACAATTTGAAATTGTTTTTTGGAATTCATGTCCAAACGCCTACTAAAGCATGAAGAAATGGCTCGTGACCCATCCGAAACACCCTGAGGCCCCCGGGACCCCGTCAAAACACGCCAACAAGTTCCATAACATAACACAGACCTGCTCGAGGTCTCAAATCACACCAAACTACGTCGAAGCTACGAATCACACCACAAATCGAACTTATGAATTTTTAAATCTTTTAACTTCTAAAACTCGTGCCGAAACATATCAAATCAACCCGGAATAACGTCAAATATTGCATGAAATTCCAAGTGATATAACAGAGCTAATCCCACTCCCGGAATTGTATGCGGACCCTGATATCCCTAAAGTCCACTCTCGGTCAAACCTCTCAACCTTCCAAAACATCAACTTTCCAATTTCGCCTAAATGTTTCAAATTACCTTATGGACCTCCAATCCAAATTCGGACGCACGCCTATATAATGACTCGACCGATTGTTTTGAGAGTTATAGCCCTGATTCCCTGTTTACTGATTTTCTCGTATCTTTTTCTGCTTATGTTACTTGTTGGGAGGTCTTTGTTATGGTTTCAGAGTGTTTTGGGACACTTAGTCCTAAACGGAAGCTTAAGTCTTAGGATTTTTTACTATAGTTGGAACTGTGTGACACTAACTGCGGAATGGAGTTTCGTCGATTCCGTTATCTCCGTTGGGTGATTTGGACTTAGGGGAGTGTCCGGATTCTGTTTTGAAGGTCTGTGGCTTATTTAGGCTTGAAATGGAAAAAATCGAATTTTTGGAGATTTTGGCTGGAAGTGGACTTTTTGATATCGGGGTCGGATTCTGATTTTGGAAGTTGGAGTAGGTCCATAATATTGAATATGACTTGCAAAATTTAGGGTCAGTCAGATGTGGTTTGATATGTTTCGGCATCAGTTGTAGAAATTTGAAGTTTCAAGTTCGTTAAGTTTGAATCGGAGGGTGATTCGTGCTTTAAGCGTTGTTTGATGTGATTCGAGGACTTGATTAAGTTCGTATGGTATTTTAAGGCTGGTTGGTATATTTGGTTGGGGTACCGGAGGTCTCAGGTGTGTTTCAGACGCTTCACGAATTGAATTTAGACTTAGGCAATTGCTGAAGATTTGCTGGTTTCTAGTGTTTCGTACCTGCGGAGAGGAGACTGCAGGTGTGAATTCGCATGTGCAGAGGGTAGATCGTAGATGCGGCCCTGGTCTGGGTAGCCAGTGGTCGCAGGTGCGGCAAAGTGACATCATAAGCAGAATCTTGGCTTTAAGTGGAATCTGTACCTGCGATGGAATTTCTGCAGGCGCAATAGTAGGTCTGGAGATGCGGAATCGCTGGGCAAAAAAGAACAAGTTCGAGGGATTGATTCCAATTTTCAATTTTGGGACTTGAGAGCTCGGTATGAGGCGATTTTTCGAGGTTTCTTCAAGGAAATTATTGGGGTAAGTGATTCTAACTCGGATTGGACTATATTTCATGAATCTATTGTTATTTTTATCATCTAATTAGGGATTTGAGTTGAAAATTTGGGAGAAAATGGTAGAAACTTCCTAGACTAAAATTATGAGTTTTGAAAGGTGATTTGAGGTCGAATTTGAGTAATTATTGTATGGTTGGACTCATGAGTGAATGGGTGTTCATATTTTGTGACTTTTACCCGACTCCGAGACGTGGGACTGAGGAGGCTTTTTGGGGTGATTTCCTAATTTCTTGCTTTAGCTTAGATTTCATTAATTAAATTAGTTTCTTATAGATATATTTATGCCAGGTAATTGATTTTGGCTAGATTTGGGCTATTTGGAGTCGGATATTCATGGGAAAAATATTGCTACCGATTGATTGAGCTTGGTTCGAGGTAAGTGGCTTGCCTAACCTTGTGTGAGGGAAATCCCTTAGAATTTGGTGTTGTTATGATATGTGAGCTCCGTGTGCGCAAGGTGACAAGTTCATACATGGGCTATTTATTGAAAAACCTGATTTTTACTGAGTAATAACATGTTTTCATCTTAATTGAGTATACTAGCATATGTAGTTATCATGTTAGCCTAGAATAGCATGTCTACGTGTCTTAATTGCTTATCTAAACTCTTTGCAACATGCTTAGTGGGTTCCTGCTTCTTTTTTTGACTTGTACTTGGTCTAAACTGTAGGTTTTCTTGTTGTAATTGTTTTCTTCATTTTGTTTGAGCTGCGTATTTACTTTAGGACTACGGGGAGATATCCGTGGAGATCCCCCTACATATTTACCTTTGGGACTATATCCCGGGAGATCCCCCTGCACATTTACTTTTGGGACTATGGGACGGTATCCCGGGAGATCCCCCTGCACATTTACTTTTGAGACTACGAGGCGATACCTCGGGAATTCTCCCTGCATATTTATTTTAGGACTACGAGACGGTATCTCGGGAATTTTCCTGATGTTTAACTTGTGTGTCGTACTATTATTTGTTGCGTTTTATTTTGTTAAATTCTAGTCTATTATTATACTGTATATATCCTGCCTTATTTATTATTTATCAGTGGGCCTGACCTGACCTCATCACTACTCGACCGAGGTTGGCCTTGACTCTTACTGGGTACCATTGTGGTATACTCATGCTACTCTTCTGCACATGTTTTCGTGTGCAGATCCAAGTACATCATTCCAGCCTCGCTATTAGTTGTGCACCTGCTGCTGACGGAGACTTCAAAGTACATATGCCGCGTCCGCAGGCCTAGGAGTCCCCCCTCTATCTCTTTGTGTAGTTCTTCCTGTACTACTTCTAAATACTGATGTATAGAACAATTAGTAAATTCTTAGAAGCTTGTGACTTATGATGTTCCCGGTCTTGGAAAAATTCTGTATTGTATTTTTCGAGAGTTGTTATTGTATATGCCGAGCGGCATTTTTATCAATTATTTCATTACTGTTGTTGTTAGTAGTTTAGATTTATGTTTTCATTTTCGTTGTTATTCCGCAAATGTTAGGCTTACCTAGTCGTAGAGATTAGGTGTCGTCGCGACCTCTCAAGGAGGGAAGATTGGGTCGTGACAACCTAAGTCCAAAATCACCATCCGGCCCAATCAGAACCATCAAAACTCCAATCTGAGGTCAAATACTTAAAGGTCAAACCTTGGTCAGTTCTTTCAAATTCGAGCTTCTCAAATGAGAGTCGCTCCTTAAAATCATTTCCGAAATTCTCAAAAACTCGAGCCGATGATGCACGCAAGTCATAATACACTGTGTGAAACTACTCGTGACCTCAAACTGCTGAATTAGACGCAATTGTCCAAAACGATCAGTCGGGTCATTAAACAACTTCACTTTCATTCAGACCTTTATCTGTATAATTCTAGTAGCTCGTGCACTTGTGATACCAGATTCAAAGTTGTATTTAGATATTTTAGTTGCTATGGCTTTCCGCATGTTATCTCAGTTATTCAGTAATTGATATAAGTTAAATTGGATTTGTTTAAAAATGGCTTAAAACTAATCTAATATTGGCTTGACTGACAAATTAAATATTAGGTGTTATCACGATCCAATGGTAGGAATTTCGAATCGTGACACTTTCTAATTACATTGCTCTTTGGTCCTTTTCACTATCATTTTTGTCCACAAAATTAGATACGATATATTGTCAATTCAGAAAAGGAAAAAATGCATTATTTATTTCTCAATGCCACCTAACTACTTGAAGAGGATATATAGTCATTATGTAGCTCATTGAAGGAAGAGATACAAATAATATAAACCCTTTAATCAAATGTATTCATAAAGGCTATTATTAAATTTTCTTAGTAACTGTGCCAAAAACTCAAATGAAAGATAAAAAGGACGGGCGTGAAAAAAAGAAAGTTAGACAAAAAGTATTTTAAAAGGATTAGATCTACATAATTCTCCAATGTATCTCTCCCTTCCCTAAAAATAGTTGACTATTCCATCAAATGCACATGATTATTCGTCCAAAATAAGCGATCTTTAGTTATTTTCACACATACTAATAAATTCATCTTTTAACATTAATTAGCAATGAAATTAATCATATTGACTTTTATTATCTATTCACATAAATACTCCTGACACATACTCCAACATTATTTACTTCAAGGGTAATATAGGAAAAAAATAATTAATTCATTTTTGAAATTTGGAAAATCACTTATTCTAAATCATAAAAAAACGCCAAAAAACATTTATTGTGAACAGGGAGTATTTAACTAACAGCCGGATGTGAATTTTGACAGGTGGTTGCTATAAATTCTCCATGTCGCCCTTGTTATAATACTAGTTATCTTGGCTTAAGACTAAAACAAAGAAAAGAAACTTACAAGGCATAAAATTAAAATGGAGATTATCAAGAAGGAAGGAAAACACTTTGTTTTGGTACATGGTGCAGGTCATGGGGGTTGGAGTTGGTACAAGCTAAAGCCACTGCTAGAAGCTGCAGGCCATAAGGTTACAGCCCTTGATTTAGCAGCTTCTGGCATTGATTTGAGAAAATTAGAGGAGCTTCGCACACTTTATGATTATACTTTGCCGTTGATGGAGTTGATGGAATCTCTTTCACCAGATGATGAGAAAGTTATATTAGTGGGACATAGTCTTGGTGGTATGAATCTGGGGCTTGCTATGGAAAAGTATCCACAAAAGATCTATGCTGCTGTTTTCTTAGCTGCTTTCATGCCTGATTCTGTTCACAAGTCCTCCTTTGTTTTGGAACAGGTAAATATATTCTTGCATATTATTGTCCTTGTATGGGAAATAAACTCAAAATTTAGAAGCCAACGACTTATTATTCCCTCTTATCAAATTATGATTCTTTTGTACACGTTCTTTAAAGAAAAATTAGTTAGATCTAAATTTTAATTATTTTATCTTTATTTATATTTTAATATATAATTTTTCTTTGTTGAATATTTTCTCAATTTATATGTCATCTTCATTAATGACATATATAATCTAAGTTTCTACGAAGTGTGAGCGCGAATAGTTTACTCCATAGGATGTCTTGAACATACACCTAGGATAAACTAATTTAACAAACTTGAACAATGTGTTGAATGTTTGACGATCAAATGAGATTTTGCTTCCTTCTCCATTTTCTTTAAATATCCTTTCATTATCATAGTAGCAGAATTTCTATTTAAGAATAAGGATCTGAAGCAATTAGTACTCCGTCGTTTATTGATTGCATGTGTAAAAGATGATAAAGTGTTAACAAAACAAGGTTGACTTATTGGTATTTGAACCAAGTTACTCATAATTGAGGTATTTGTAGTCTTCAAGAATAATTAGTACTTTCTCCGGTCCACAATAATTGACCAGTTTGTCTTGGAAACATTCATTAAGAAAATACAAAATTTTAGTCAAAAATAGTTAGTATGATTAAATTACTCTTAATTAAATGTTGCAGCATATATAGTTAAGGTGGGGAGTAAAAACTTTTTAGAGATACGTACATAAGGGTAATTTTAGAAAAACAAATTGAATTTCTTCTTGATTATATAAATGAACATTTATTTTAGACCAAAATAAAAAAATAAATTGATCACCGTGGACCGAAAAAAATACTAAAGGTAAAATAAAAAAATAATAATTAATTTTATCTTAAACTTCTAAAATAATAATTAATTTAAGAAATTAATTTTTGGAACCCACGACACATAAGATGGAGGGAGTATTATATTATTATATGCATATATACATGTATTATTTTTCCCATACAAATATGTGGTCCTAGTTAAGACGTAATTAACGCTATTGAACTTCATTTGTCTTGTCTAGATCTGTCACGATGTTAGTGGATAGGGGAAGTTTGAAATTGTCATACAAGTTTTCCGCTACTTTAGAATGTAAAAGTTGGAAAATTTTATTTTGTGTCGGCTGACACTAGTTGTATACAGGGGCGAAGGCACACTTGGGTTAGGGTGGTTGATCATATTTTGTCGGAAAACTATATTGTTTATATAAATAAAATATTAGGTTTTAGAGTTACATAACATATATTGAGTATTTTTTATCAGTTTTTTTTTACTTATTTCAAGTTTGCACACCTGGAGAAAATTTCTTGCTTCGTCACCGCTTGTATAAGGTATTTTTTTGTCTCACAATTTGTGGACCCAAAAATATGAAATTGGGGTCCACAAATTTGTGAGACAAAAAAGAACCTCACACAACTAATGTCAGTTGTATGAGGCACATAATAAAACTTCTCTTAAAAGTTGATTTATCTAATTATCAATACTATTTATTGTTAGTGAACCCTAAAAGTGCATTGCAATTCTAATTTGTTCAGAAGAAAAATGCCCATTGTCTTTGTAAGGGGAAAAAGATAGGCTTTGCAGTGTCCATATGTTAGGTTGGAGCTAGATAGAGTAATATGGTTTATCACTTTGGTATGTGAAATTATCACGGGTTAGCTAATTTTTAAACTGATAATTAAAAAATAAGTAGTGTTTGCAAAGTTATTGAAAAATAACTACTATTTTGTTGCAACACGAAAAGTTCCAGTATAATATACGGGAGATTGGTGCACATGTATATGAACTTCCAGCATATTATGTTGGAAGTCCAATACATAAAAAGTTCCAGCATAATATACTGGAGATCGGATCACCTGTGTATAAAATTCCAGCATATTTATGTTGAACCAGTATATTATGTTGGAAGTCACAGTATATTATGGTGGAAGTCTAGTATATTATGCTGGAATATTTTTCGGATTTTGAACAGTGTTTTCGTTCAGATTTATCTTTATATGAAAAAGGGTTAAATTTCGATTACTTTTGAAACTGTGACTATTTTTCAATTACCACTAATAAATATAACTATTTTTGAATTTCTCCCTTTTGGTACAAGCACATGCTTATATTAGGCAAATTATACAGCTAGTCTACCGTCTATCATGAATGCAAAGATGTGAACTCTAGCCCCGTAAAATTTTATGATTTTCTACTACTAAAAAACCTTTCCAATAATAGTGTTCAATTTCCCCCCCCCCCNATTAAGCTTTGAACATAGTAATAATTTTTTGATAGAGTCAAATCCATTTTACCCCTTAACCTTTCAAGGTTACGACCCCATCACCTTTTGAATGGGAAAGAAAATTTCGATGTGCAATAGCTTTCTGGTGAAACAATTTTTTGTAATCAAATCTTTTTTTCCTATAGTTAATTTTTAGAATAACCAAGTTCTTTCATTATAGCCAAAAGCAAGATATGACAAAGAATTATGATCTATATAATTTATGGAGTATCCCTTTAGCCTTCTTTCCTCATAGTTTAAGATATGATGTAATGCAAAAATGCCTCCATAATAATTTGTCAATTGTGACATTATCAACTATAATTCTTGTTCAACAAAGATATTTTTCTTTTTTTTTTTTTGGTCGAAATAAGTAAAGTTTAATAATAAAGATATTATCAAAAAAGTAAAGTTTAATAATGGCTTTAGTATAATAATTTTAATATATAAAGAAAATATATAAATAAATTAATACTCATAGCAGCAATTCTTTCGTCTAATATATATGTCAGAGAATTGACTATTTCAATATATCTTTTTCTCTTCAAATTGAATTAATGCTAAAACATCCATGAAAAATGTGCGTTCGGTATATTTCTTGAATTTTGTATGTAAGATTTTTTTCTTTACTGCAAAAATTTCAACAATAGCCTCAATATAATAAAAAGAATATCTTAAATTTTACAAGCACGAAGGACAAATTCAAGTATTTGTTTGGATAAAAAATTTTATACTTCACCTTTGATAAGATAGAGAGAGAAAAAATCGTTATCTTAAAAGAGAAACTCTCACAAAAAAAGAAAATTATTGCATAAGGGGATTCCTTTTCCTTTGTTTCCCAACGCTTAGATTAAGGGGTTAAGTGAATTTTACTTTTTTCTCTTTCTGGGGGTGGGGAAACACCATTGACGTGTGATGTTGACTACATTTTTGGCGCATGTGAAATTTAATTTAACAATGTAATTTGAGGTGGAAAACTAGTGAACACGTTACTTCATTTTATATTTAATAGAGTCAAATCAGCCGTTATTTAGCTGATAACTGACTGTTACAGCAATGCCTATATATAAGGTATTTTGGAGAGTCGTAGACATAATTTTCTGAATCATCTTCTTCCTCCTATACGTTGGGTTTCTTTCCTAACTTTTCTGCTAGTTCTGTTCTCAGTTTTAATAACTGGAAGAGCTTGGAAATATGCCTAATTTTATTCATTATTGTGCGAGAAAAATATTTTTAAGAACTATATTCTTAACACGCCTCAAGCTAAATCCTATTCTCCATGACCGATTTTCCAACAATCAATAGATGAGTATAAACTACTATGCTTTTGAAATGATCAATCCAAATCAGATGTAGAGGTGGTAGTAGGCAGATTGTGTCAAAACGGGTCACAATTAAGATATGTTCAAAGTTTGCTTGGGTAAAATAACGGGTCAAAATCAACCTGTCTAACATAAACCAACCTTCTTTTCTTTCTTATTTTGCTTTTTGGAAAAAAAAGAAGTGAAATTTAATGAATCCTATGCTGTTTCACCAACCCATTTTAACAAGTAATTTGATGAATCCTATGTCTCCAATAATTTGATTTTGTATGTTCAGGTTGTAGTTTGACCAATTGAGTTACATTATTGAACACGTGTCAACCAAATAATTTGATGTGTCATTTTAGATAACTGTTGAATCTAGTCAATAAATGAACCATAACTCAATCCATTTGAACTTGTCCGAGTCGGACATGTATACTAAAAAGTAAGTTGATTTTGCCACCTCTAGTCATATGTGATCAATCAATACGTAAGAAAGAAAAACTGCACATTTGTTATGGTGGTTTGCTTCATTTAACCCAATTTTAATGGTATTTTTGTGTAGTATAATGAGCGGACACCAGCAGAGAATTGGTTGGATACTCAATTTTTACCATATGGTTCCCCTGAAGAGCCACTGACATCCATGATTTTTGGCCCAAAGTTCTTGGCTCACAAGCTCTACCAGCTATGCTCTCCTGAGGTAAGCCTACTACTCTTTTGAAACACATACTAGTACTTTTTATCTCTTAAATTATCATATTATTATATAGTATAATTAACCGTTATTGTACGTCACCTTAACCTATAGCGTAAAAAAAAGAGTTATAATGTTAAAACTCTATTAAGAAGATTTTTGTTTTTTCCTCTTTGGAAATAAAAGCAGCATAACATTTGAATGATAATGGTGGTAGGATCTAGCATTAGCATCATCATTGGTGAGACCAAGCTCTCTGTTTATAGAAGATCTATCAAAGGCCAAGTATTTCACAGATGAAGGGTATGGATCAGTGAAGAGAGTTTACATTGTGTGCACAGAGGATAAAGGCATACCAGAAGAATTCCAGCGATGGCAAATTGACAACATTGGTGTCACAGAAGCAATAGAGATTAAAGGTGCTGATCACATGGCAATGATATGCGAGCCCCAAAAACTTTGCGCCACTCTCTTGGAGATTGCCCATAAATACAACTGATCTTTACATTCTGTCTTCGTCTCATGTCAAGATTTTCTGCGCATTCTGTAATTATTTTCTATTTTTCGATTGGTGCATGATTGTCTTTGCCTATTTTAAGTATTGCAGTAATATAATTCTTCTACTTCTAGTGTGGAAGACTTCCAAATAAGAATTGTTCTGTTTGTCCATTCTAGTGTGTTTTATCATGACTCGTGTGATAATACTTAAACCGTATCAAGTCTTGTAATGAAACTTCTTCTTCCCTTTTTTGAATCTTATGACGACTGATTGTGGACATTTGTGCATACACAAATAAGGATTTAAGTTATATAAATTGTGCTAGTGTAAGCTTTTTATGCTATCGGTATAAAAAGAGAAAAATATTGGTGTTTGTATTATATTATAAAAAGAATAATTCTTTGCTAGTGGTAGTTTTCATCGTGTTTGTGCGTAAAGAAATTGGGAGTTTGATGCGATTGGGAGGTGTAGTCACTATATCCAAATATATCCTACCCGACCCGAAGCCTACATTACAACCAATTAAAGTCCTACTTGATTATTAATGAGCTAAATTAGTAGAATAGTACACTAGGGCAAGCATATGGTATGTCTTCTGTGGCGCATGAATTTTATTTCTGAGAGTGAGCGAATTCTTTCTATCTTGAGTCCTAACTGCTCTAGAACTTTATTGTATATGGAACTACTCTCTATTGTTTATGTGAGGGCACATGACTTGTGAAGGTAAGGTAAAGTCTTTGACCTCTGGTTAGAGCAAGTGAACATGTTGTGAAAAATACGTGGGCTTTTGAGTCGAGTCCTGAGGTCAGGATGTTATGATATGATGCTTAGTTTATTTTAAACATTCTTGGCATGATGTGTTAGGGATGTTGTTTAATGAAAAGGTCGTCCCTAGATGAAGTGCAGTTTGATTGCTCGAGGACGAGCAACAATCTAAGTGTGAGGTATTGATGGTAGGGTAGAAACCCGTATTTTAGCCGTAGTATTACACTTTACGTGTGTTTGAGCTTAAATGATAGCGAATTATACTTATTACGTGTTTTATGCCTTGTAGGAAATGATTCTGAGCTATTTAGGTAATTTGGAGCGAAATCGAACAAGTTGGCGCTTTGACGTCTGAGTAGAAGCCCAAGAAATTAGGCCGGGATCACGTTCGGGGGTCGAGGACCAAGTCTGGATAATCAACTGAAGATTATTCGAACACTATTTAAATCAAATTCCTGTGGAGACGATAATTAAACTATACCATCTTTGACTAGCGAGCAACAACTTTGTATTGTGTTTTGCGCTCGTCACTATGTTACTTCCATTCAAAAAGTGCACGGTGGACGAGAAATTTGTAGGTGATGAAATGCTAGTCTTTCCTTCATTTGGCACCGGGTACACGATGATGGAAGTATTGGTGAAAAACCAATGATTGCGTGATGTAACCTTACTAAATCCTGGCTTGTTCTCCCAAGAAAATGGCATATTTCCTTTGGAATGGACCTTATAGTTTCATTAGCAAGGAAATTTTTTTCTTATAATTCTTGTGATTAAAGCTACTCATCTTGCAATAAACAAAAATAAAATAAAGTGATATGATATAACAAAAATATATATATAGAGACCCAAAAGTCAGTTATGAAATTATAAAGGGACTTTCATGTACTCCATGCTCTCTGCCGCGAATCTTTCCTATGGATGAAGCAAATAAAAACTGAAGAATAAAAGTAACTAAATATACATAAAGATTTTGGTGCTGAAAGATATTTGATATTTGGATGTTGGCATTGTGGGTAAGTGTTGGCGAACGTTGGTGTAGGTCTCCAAAGTGAACGTTGGTGTAGGTCTCCAAAGTCAAAATTATTGGCGAAATGAAAATATAATCTATTCGTCAGAGTATTATCTGGTGGTTCCCATTTTATATGTATCTTATTGAATTTTTATAGGAGCCATTCTGAAAACTATTCATTGTATTGAATTCTATGGCTCTAATAATTACTATAGGGAGCTGGTGGGTGAGATCTATTATGACAAGCAAGCCAAACAAACATCTTAATCTTATTCAATGTTCGCAGTCTCCAAGCCCAACTCAAATTCTTTTCAATACTCCTTGTACTTTTGGGGATTGAGAAGATGAGTTTATAAGCAGAATTAATTCTACGGTGAATTAGGACACCAATTTAGCTAAGTAATACTTAAAGTTACTCTGTTTTTATGGTCTACTTAACATTAGAAATTCTAGGTAAGGGTTATTAAGGCACCCTATATGATCGTTAATAACGGTTAACCGGCCAAACTTAGGTTAATTAATGTAAGCCTATTTGTTAAATATATTACTAAGTGATTAACTAAAAGTGTATATGGCTATAAGCTAGATGCGAAATAACTCTTGAAATGATTTTAAAAGAGTAATTCAAAACCAAACTTAAGATTAAAATATAAGAATAAATCAAGCAAAAATCCGTTGTCAAATAAGACAACTCAGTTAAGAACTCTAATCTGTTATCAAGTTTGAAATCAATTTGGATTTGGATTTTGTTGGAAAATGCAGCAAATTGTAAACCCCTTTTTAAAGGCCTAAAGCAAAGAAAAATCAATTTTGGTTATAATGGAAATATCAAGGATTGATTTTTCCTTAAGGATGTCTAACTAGCTTTTAAACATTTGAGAATAAAAACTGCAATTAGTAATTGATTTTAAGTCTTCATATCTAGATGCATTATTCTATGTGATGGGAAAAGGTTTATTAATAATTAGACCAGGATTCTGAATGATTAAATAGACTTCACTGTTAATCTTATGCTAAGTGTAAGATAAATCCCAAACACAAATAAATCGACAACCATAAAGAAAGGTTAGACAAAATAAATGATAACATAAAATTAAAATAAGAAAGATGTCATATGCGCCCCAAGCAAACTCGCTTGATTTCCTGCTGAAAGAGTGCATTCTAAAGAGGATGGTATGAGATGTGATGATTCCATACTTGTAGTGTTGAGTCTCGAGTGAGACTCCATTTTCGCTCCAAGTGTATATGCAAATAAATAAATAAAAAAAGAGGAAATTAGAAGGAGAAAACACATTCTTGCTAGAAGAAAAAAATAGACAAAGACCAAGATACAGAGAATGTTATATTACTGAATGACATAGTACAACAAATATGCTATCCAGATAAGGTCATTGCTAAACGTTAGAGTAGTTGCTAAGTTCTGAGCAAGAAACTGATGCTATGGACTTAAACCTAGAAACTGATGCTATAGTCTTAAAAGTTGCTATTTTTGCAACGGGTCTAGCCTAATTTCATTTTCTGATTCATTTCTCTCGGCCCTCGCTCTATTCGTTTCTCCACCGGCTTCCATGGCGTTTCACTGATTTTTGACACTTTAACGTCTTCTGCAGTAGACAGTATTTCTCTACTAGTTGATCTACTTTAATTAACGTGCAAATGGTGGAAGCTTTTGTTCCATTGGCCAAAGCACAAATAGTATAACAGTGAAAGCAAGGTAATATTTCACCACCAGTTTCTTCGACCATCTTCCATGTCATCATCAACCATATAGCCTCTTCTTTCTCCCAATAACAAAATTGTGTAATAGCCATTTCAGTCCCTCTTCACCCAAGCTAGTTCTTACTTTAATATCAATTCTCAAAATGTTAATGGATCCCGGCAAGCATCCAACATTTTGCAAGGTTTCAGTTAAAGATTTTTTTTTTTTTTAAAGAATTGGACGGGGGCCGCGTGAATGCAGGCCCCTACTGCCACAAATTATGACGTAAGCTCGACCACTCGGGCCGATCTTAGGCAGGCATCCCTCCCAAAGTGCAATGGAGGTCACAAACCTATGACATGGGTCTTCTTGATCGCCCATTGACCTCGCCCATATAAGTGTTAAAGAAGGTTTTATGGACAAAATAGTAAATTCTTTGTTTTTTCGTTGTTGTGCGCTGTTATTGTTTCTTTTTGGTTGTTGAGTTCTAAATCGAGTTTTGTTAAACTTGAGACTTTGATTATGTTACCAAGTGCTACCTTGTTTCTTCAAAGACAATAAGAAGGTGTTGGCAAAGAACTACTTACTAAAAACGGATGTAGGGATGTTACGGAAAGCAAAGATAGTGAAGGAGAGGTCCAAGTACTTCATCTGTGGTGGAGAGCGGCCACAGTTTGTGGCATATCACCAATTTGAGTTGGGTGACCTCTTGCTCTTCTTTCTCATTGATAAATCAACGTTTCAAGTCCTCGTCTACAACCAGAAAAGTTGTGCAAAAAACCTTCATTCGAAGCAACTGCTTGAGGAACTCAACAGTAGCTCCGAAGAGGAAGAGGAAGAGGAAGAGGAAGAGAAAGAGGAAGAGGAGAACGAGGAAAAAAACACAGGGGATCTTTAAGAAAATCCGGCATAGCTAATATGGAGCCAAAAGAACAATAAAAAAAATCGAAGGAAGTAAAAGGGCACAAGAAGAATCATCAGATTCTGAGGAAGAAAGTGTCGATCCATCCAATAGCTCAAAATATAGGGGAAACCCATGCTATTCACATTCAGGTAACATCTACTATCTCTTTATACGTTTGGTATGTTTGATTATTTTTAGTTTAACTATAGATGCATGAGTATAGATGACAGAGCAACTGCTTGAGGAACTCAACAGTAGCTCCGAAGAGGAAGAGGAAGAGGAAGAGGAAGAGGAAGAGGAAGAGAAAGAGGAACAAGAAGAGGAAGAGGAAGAGGAAGAGGAGAACGAGGAAAAAAACACAGGGGATCTTTAAGAAAATCCGGCATAGCTAATATGGAGCCAAAAGAACCATAAAAAAAATCGAAGGAAGTAAAAGGGCACAAGAAGAATCATCAGATTCTGAGGAAGAAAGTGTCGATCCATCCAATAGCTCAAAATATAGGGGAAACCCATGCTATTCACATTCAGGTAACATCTACTATCTCTTTATACGTTTGGTATGTTTGATTATTTTTAGTTTAACTAAAGATGCATGAGTATAGATGACAGACCACAATGAAAACAAATGATGCATATAGCATGGAAGAAGAAGAGGAAGAAAGATAAGACAATTGATTCTTTGAGAAAATCGAAGAAAGTAAGAATGGATCCAATAGAATTATCAGATTCTGAGGAAGAAAATGATGATCCATCCAGTGGCTCCAAAGATGGGGAAAAGATATGCTTGTATACGATCGAAATCAAGTATGCCCGATTTCATGGGCTCGAGGAGTCATTTCGAGCTCGAGTTCAGGATGGACCATGCTCGAGTTCGATGGACCGAGCTCGAGCCTGATGTCAGAGTGCAAGGTTCGAAGATCGGAGTACATGATGAATACCGAGGCCGAGTATGACCAACCCTGAGATAATGTCGTTATGGATTTTTAACAGAAAGAGCAAGATTCTCGAAATGGCACAAAGATCAAGGCGTAAATTCTAGAACGGATTTGTACGAATTCGTACTAGGCGGTTAGACAACTGTCCAATTAGATTCCTTACTAAAAACATAAATGTACCTTATTTAGGACCCCCTCCCCTATTATATAAAGGGGGCTATCACTCATTTGTAAAGGCATAAATCATTGGCAAAGAAATATACATTCTTACATTTTCATTCATCACTCATCAAAATTGTCTTTAGCTTTATTGTTCTTACTTTACTGTTCTCATTAGCATACCTCGAGTCCATCATAGCTCGAGGTCAAGACTTGTGCGCACACTAGTTTGATTCAGCCTACTTCCTTAATTTATACGTTTGTTTTCTTGGTTATCAGTTAGTATTGGACTAAATCACGCATATTTAAGACCTCAATACAAATTTAATTGTTACTTGATTTTTAGGGTAAACAGTTTGGCGCCCACCGTGGGGCCTAAAGATAATAGTGATTGTTTCAGTACTGATTTTGATAACACACATTATTTTCCCGGTTGTTCTTGTCAAAGATTCTTTATTTTCAGGTTAAAACATATCAAACTCACAAAACGCTCCGGTACACGGCAATGATGGTCTCGGATTTCATGGGGAAAACGATAATATAGTTTCTCCAGGAACCGGTGTACCACCGCTTAACCCCGGGGAAGTTCCAATATCAGAACCAATCGATGTTGGTTCACACATTGCTTTGAATGCAGACTTAGGCGCAGACCTTGGAGGAAGTATACGCGGGGAAGTCCGACCTGGTGGACAAGGAACACAGGGTGTAGGAGAGGAGAGTTAGCCGCCAGGTAATCTTCGAGATGCTACAAGCTCAGCAGGTTGCTATCGTTCAACTACAAAGTCAACATAAAACTCGGAGTGTGGTTGAACCAGAAACCACTCTCCGTACTGAGCCGGTGCCGGAAAGGTCAAACGGTAGAGGATCGGGGACCGACCCTACAATCATGAAAATGTTCGAAGAGCTCACTAAAAGAATCCAGCCGAGAGAAAAGAAGATCGAAGATAATGACAGAAAGGTGGAGACCTACAACTCCCGAGTCGATCAAATACTAGGGCCACCCCCGATCTTAAAGGGTTTGGATTCAAAAACGTTCATGAAGAAGCCTTTTCCTCAGAGCGCGTCCCGGAAGCCCATTCCAAATAAGTTTCGCATGCCGGATATACCGAAGTAAAACGGAACCACCGATCCTAATGAACATATCACTATGTACGCGTGGGCGGTATAAAGGGAAATGACTTAGAGGATGATGAAATCGAGTCCATTTTGTTGAAAAAGTTTGGGGAAACTTTATCTAAGGGAACAATGATTTGGTATCACAACTTGCCACCAAATTCCATCGATTCATTTGCGATATTAGCTGATTCGTTTGTAAAAGCACACGCTGGGGCCATAACAGTTGCAACGAGGAAATCAGACGTCTTCAAGATCAAACAAAGGGATAACGAAATGCTGAGGGAGTTCATGTCCCTATTTAAGATGTAATGGATGGAGTTACCACCGGTCTCCGATGATTGGTCCGTTCAAGCTTTCACCCAGGGGTTAAATGAGCGAAGCTCGATAGCATCACGACAGTTGAAGCAAAATCTGATTGAGTATCTAGGTGTAACTTGGGCAGACGTGCAGAATCGATATCAATTGAAGATCAAGGTCGAGGAAGAACAGTTAGGAGCCCCTTCGGGTTCAGTTTATCCAAACAGGCTAGCAGTTAAAGCCTCGAGGGATACCGATAGGGAACCGAGGTCGAGCAGGGAACAATATTAGCCATATACTGAAAATCGAAGGAATAATGGATCAGAACGCAATTCATCCCTGAATGATCGAAGAATTGATCGGGGGAAAAAAATCCTCGGGGACTCATGAATAAGAATGGATTCGACAAGCATATCGATCCCACAGAAGCACCTTGATTATCAGAGTACAACTTCAGCGTCGATGCCTCGGGTATCGTCTCGGCCATTAGAAGGATTAAAGATACTAGGTGGCCCAGACCTATACAAACTGACCCTTCTAAAAGGAATCCTAACTTGATGTGCCAATACCATGGCACACTTGGCCATAGGACCAAAGATTGCAGACAGTTGAGAGAGGAAGTAGCTCGATTATTTAACGAAGGCCACCTTCGAGAATTCCTTAGTGACAGAGCCAAAAATCACTTCAGGGAAAGAGATGCCAATAGAAAGAATGAGCAAGAGTAACCTCAACATGTTATCCACATGATCGTCGGTGGGATCGACATCCCACAAGGACCTGTCTTCAAATGCACCAAAGTATCAATTACAAGAGAAACAGACCCGAGACTACATGCCCGAAGGCACCCTTACATTTAACGACGAGGAGACATAAGGCCTCTCTCAGCCGCACAACGACGCCCTGGTAATTTCTATTTTGCTAAATAAAATTCAGGTTAAACAAGCTCCTGTGGATCCAGGTAGCTCGGCAAACATAATCAGGTCAAGGGTCGTAGAGCATCTCGGATTGCTAGATCAAATTGTACCTGCATCTCGAGTCCTAAACGACTTCAACATGGCTGGTGAAATAACAAAGGGAGAGATAATCATACTAGTGAACGTAGCCGGGGACCATCCAGGACACAAAATTTCACGTTATCGAAGGTGACATGAGGTACAATGCACTGCTCGGAAGGCCGTAGATCCATAACATGAGGGCGGTACCGTCTGCCCTTCACCAAATGATGAAGTTTCCAACAATAGATAGTGTGAAAAAAGTTCACGGGGAACAACACGCAACAAAGGAAATGTTCACAGTCGACGAGGTGACACTGACGCCAACACCTTCGACCTCAGGAAAATCGAACATCAAAGACAAGTAGATGGATAAATAGCAATCACTGTCCCCAGCCTCGATCGAGCCAGAGGAACAGGTAATCAAAGAAGAAGAAGAGGATTTCCTTATCCCTCGAACTTTTGTTGTTCCCGAGGAATCAGATGCAACCAAGTCAACGGTCGAGGAACTGGAATAGGTGATACTGATTGAGAATTTGCCCGAACGGAAGGTATACCTGGGAATGAGATTAAACACCAAGCTCAGAAAAACTCATTCAAATTCCTTATCGATAACATAGATTTCTTTTCTTGGTCCTATTTAGACATGAAAGGGATCCCACTGGAGATAACAACACATCGGCTAAGTCTCGACCCCAGGTTTAAACTAGTGAAGCAAAAGAGAAGGCCCCAGTCCGTGGTAAAACATGCATTCATAAAGTACAAGGTAGCTAAACTTCTCAAAATAGGGTCCATTAGGGTAGTAAAATACCCTGAATGGTTAGCTAATGTAGTCGTACTCCCTAAAAAGGGGAACAAACTTATAATGTGTGTGGATTACAAGTATTTGAACAAGGCATGCCCTAAAGACTATTTTTCACTACCTAATATCGATCGTATGATCGAAGCCACGGCCGGCCACGAGACCCTTACCTTTCTCGATGCCTATTCCAGGTACAATCAAATTCAGATGAACCTGGAGGACCAGGAAAAGACCTCATTTATCACCAAGTATGGAACGTATTGTTACAATGTAATGCCTTTCAAACTAAAAAATGCAGGAGCTACTTACCAACGCCTAGTAAATAAGATGTTCGAAGAACAAATAGGTAAATCAATGGAAGTTTACATTAATGACATGTTAGTTAAGTCCTTGCGCATAGAGGACCATTTGGCTCATTTGCAGGCAACGTTCAAGATTTTGAGAAAATACAACAAGAAACTTAACCCCGAGAAATGTGCTTTCAGGGTCGGTTCGGGAAAATTCCTCGGCTTCATGGTGTCGAATAGGGGGATCGAGATCAACCCCGAAAAAATTAAAGCAATCGAAGACATCACCATTGTGGACAGTGTAAAAGTCGTACAACGGCTAACCGGACAGATAACTGCTTTGAGCCGATTCATCTCGAGGTCGTCAGATCAGAGTCACAGGTTCTTGTCCTTACTCAAAAAGAAAAATGATTTCGTATGGACCGCGGAATGTCAACAAGCATTGGAAGAGTTAAAGTGGTACTTATCGAGCCCACCCCTGCTCCACACTCCAAGGCGGATGAAAAACTATACTTATACTTGTCTGTGTTCGAAGTAGCCGCAAGTGGCGTACTAGTTCGAGAAGAGCAAGGTACGTAATTTCCTGTTTATTATGTAAGTCCAACCTTAGGAGATGCTGAAACTAGGTATCCACACTTAGAGAAGTTAACCCTTGCGCTAATAAGCGCATCTAGAAAATTAAAGCCATATTTTCAGTGTCACCCCATATGTGTATTAACCACTTATCCTCTCCAAAATATTTTGCACAAGCCCAAGTTATCGGGCCGGTTGGCCAAATGGCCATCGAACTTGGAGGGATATCAATATCGAATATCAACCCCGAACGACCATCAAGTCTCAAATCTTAGCTAACTTCGTGGCCGATTTTGTGCCAACCCTCACTACAAGAAATTAGATAATTAATGGAGACATTTAGCAACAACCCTATAAGTTGATACAAAATGTATATTATCAGTAGCGACTTTAAAAGTCGCCATAGTTTGTAAATATTTAGCAGCGACTATTTATAGGTCGCCTCTAAAGTGGCTGAAATTTTCAGTCCCGCTAACATTAAAATTTTAGCTCCATATTTTTTGTGGCGACTTTTATGAAGTCGCCGCTAAATATGTATTGTCGTGACTGGGTTGCTCCTATACCCTTTTAAAATAACAAAAGAAAATAATATCAGTAAATGAAACACTAGAAATTGGTCCAGAGACAAAATAGACACCCTCATCTCGAACACATCGAGTCGATGTGAAGAACAGAGAAGCGCCCAAAATCGGTCCTCTCTAACTAGAAATCTCAAATCGAAACCCAAAATTGGTCCTTTCTAGCTAGAAATGTGTGCATATAATAGAAATCCCAAATCGAAATCCCTCTAAAATATCACCCAAATCGAAATCCCTCAAATCAGAATGTGAATTCGATTGGGTGTTTATGATTTGCTGGAAACTTCATTTTGAAGCTAAATCTTAAGATTTGAAGCTGGTTTGACGAGTTTTGGTTTGAATTTGTGAATCGAGTTGTGCGAAGAAGAAGACCACTGGGGTCTTTCGATTCAGGCCATTGTTTGCACAAATTGAACACTGAGGTTTGATTTTGGGGTTTACTTGGAAGTCGAGTCCAAACTTTGAGTTCGATTTGGTGAAGGATTGAGGGAGAATCGAATTATCTGCCATTGAAGCAGATAATAGAAATCTGTCCAGATAATAGAAATCCCAAATTGAAATCCCTCTAAAATCTCACCCTAATCCTCTCGTTTGAGTTGTCTCTATTGACTCAAAGCTTCTTCAACTTCAAGTACACAAGAACTTGTATACAGATGGGGAAGTCGGCAAAGGGCAAGAAAATATAGAAGTGAAATTTTAACAACTCAGGTATGTTAAAATCCCTAATCTTTTCATTTTTCTTTGGGGAAAGAAGTTTCTTTGCTGTAATCAAGTATTTTAGATTTTTAATTTTTTGTCATTGTAATTAGAGGCGGAGTCAGAATTTTAACAAGTTCTACTCGGTGTATGAGGGATTGTTCTTGTTCCGAGTCGGAGCTTTAAGAACTCATTCATTTTCAAGGCTCGAGTATTTAAGTTCCGTTTCCATTAACAATTTTAACATATGGGCAGTAGCGGAAATGGTCCTCAATAGATTGTTTAGGCGCAACTTTCATCATCTTTTGTTAACTTGTTCTTGAGCCATTCAATACGAATTAGCTACACTACTTATAATTTTACTTAGCTATGCATTTCTCAGGTCTAGGATCCAAAAATTCTTTGGCAGAAACATGTTTTGGTACTCACATAAAACAAACTACACTGTTTTGTACATGAATTTGGTCATTCTATTGCAGAAAACAAACTAAAACTTTACACTATTAACAAATTTTAACCATGTTAGTTACACAAAACTTAGTTCTCATTGACAAAATGAGACAAAACATTCATTCCAAAAGAGTTTAAGGCTGATATATTGATGCGATAAAACATATCACAATAAAAATCATCATACTTAAGTGTCTAAATATGATTGTCTCTTAAACTCGACGAAGAAAAAAAGTGAAGTGTCTTTAAAACTATGAAGAGGTGTGCGAACTGGGAGTAGTATATGTCCTGTACAAATCCTGGGACTCCTTTAAATCATGTGATTGTTGCAGTGCTTAGCCTAAAGAAACAGAGCAAATTTGTGAAGCAGGACCGAGGACACAACACATTTAGCTCTTATTATATCCAAGCTCAAACTGTTATTGATATGTGGTTCAATCTCATGATCTATCATATAAATTATGTCATCTTTATCTTTTTCCTCTTCCTTTCTATAGCAGCGTACTATGAGGTGATCAGACAAACTGACAAGCTAGAAGTGTAAATCTATCAAAATAACAATCTGCTTATGTTTATGTGTCTATTTTCCATACACCCTTTTTTGGATTTGAATGGGTAATTCTGACTACCTTGTGTTTTCTTGATGCCGTTTCCCAAATATATTTAATTTCCAAATATATGTTTGCTGATGACTTTTACATGTTTCTACTCTTGGATGTCATAAGAGATTTAAGGGTTAAGAAAATGCTAGGTGGTTCTGATGTACTTCAGCTTTATTAGTATATCATGTGGAAAATGTAATCTTTATCACATCATAGAGTTATTAAAATGATTCATTACATTATCTTGTGATACACTATGTCTGTGTGTCAAATATACCATTATGCAGATTGCAGAATGACCCCAATTATTTAGTATATTTTTAATACTTATTGGAAGACACTGACACTCTTAACATGGAAGTTCGAAGAACATGGAGGCAAGAAAGTAGCTCATAAAATCTTACGGCATTTTCCAATCAAGGATGATAGAGGCGAACTGGTGTGGTTGGATTCACAATCCCAACAAATTCATGTAATTATCTAAAAATACTTATAAAGTTCTCTATTTTTGTAAGTTTCATTTAATATGTTTTATTATGTTTTGATTTAAATGATTGTGCATAAATGCAGGGTCAACTCCATAAAGAGTTCGCTCAGCAACAATCTGAGGAGGTCGAGCATCCCATGACTAGAGATGAGATTTTATCCTCCGTACTTGGTGAGAGAACATGATATGTTCGTGGAAAAGGATACGGAAAGAAGCATCCTAAAAATAGTAACATTCAGTAGGCAAACATAGAGGCCAACGTGTCTTCTGTTATTGATACTGTGCGTCAAGAGATGCAAGCCGAGAAGGATAGGAAGTTGCAAGAAAAACATGAACAAGTGGCTGCTGAGTTGCGAAGAAATATGGAAATTGAGTTGGAAAGGAAGTTGGCAGAGGAGCGTCAACACGCAAATGCAGAAGTAGACAAAAGGATCTCTCTAGAAGTGGACAAGAATATGCACGAACAATTTGCTAGTTTCTTGACCAGAATGCAACAACAACAGGTACTTGCTCCTTATTTAATATTTCCTTTTTCTTTTATTTCCTTTTTTATTGATGATAAAATGATCTGACAGTTGTGGCAGTGTTTACTTGTTTTGAGTTTTATATCAATAGTATTAGTAGTATTTTGTTTGTAAATTTTTGGACTTTGTGTGCTTTTCTGGATGTATGAGTGCTGCTTCTAGTTTGTAGTTTGGCGTTTGTTTGTGTGATTTAATTTTTTGGATCTTACATATAACATATGGTCTTTGGACTTTTAGCATATGTATTAACCACTATTAGTAGCTTCCATCTTGTTCTTTTTCCACTATAAGCAAGTTATGCAATTCTGTTTTTAACAATATTCAATAAAAGGAAATAAGAATTACACTCGACTACTATGTTTTTCTTTCTTCCTTTAAATTCCTTTTATACCAAATTTTGAACTCTGATACAGTTATCTTGAGCTTATTATATGTATTCGATTAGATCCAACCCAAAGGAAAATAAACTTGGTTGGATTGAAGAAGTCAATTCAGATAGTAAAGTTTCTGCATGTTAATCTCTGAAATTTCCTAAGCCTTTCTGAAGACATAAGGTCAATCATAGGGCATGTTGGGTATGTGAACGATAGAGTTTTCTTATAGGAAATGTCGTCCGTGAATGAAAAGAGTGCCTCAAGTTTTTATTCATTTAGTCATACAGCTAGTCTAACTATTATTGTAAGACCAACAACACGAGATTGAGTAATAAGCCTAGCTTTTTGCTTTATTTTTCATACAAAACATGGATTTACATAACTGATTCTTCAAAGGATAAAGTTGGCTCAATTCCTCAATTTGACTATTTAGATGATAATACTAGTAACTTGATCTTGGTCATTCTGAAAGTTCCTAGATATCAAAGACTATGCTACAACTAATTATCAGAGCCATGTCAAGATCTATAAGTTAATAAGGGAGAAAGATATTATTTAGTTTACTTAATTAAAATTAGAACTACAGAGAATAGCTTCAAGTAATTCTAGAAAACACCTTTCCAACTATATAAAATACTACATCACTGGTGTTTAGCCAAATAAATTACCATATGTTTTGTGTAGTCGTGTGATAATCTAAGTTAATAAGTAAGCTCGGGCAGACAGTAGAGCTTATGTCTTCAGACAGTAGAGCGTATTATATGTATGACTGTTGTGTTTGATGTTAGTTACTGGATTTGAAATATGCATTTTGTGTGCATTTGTTATGCAAGTTGATAATTGGTTGCTTTTGCTTTTAATCTGGTGATGCACTTGTTGGTGTGCCTTAATTTAATTCTATTACTCACCAGGCCTTCACATCTGTCTGAACTTTCAACTACGTACTGGACAGACAAGGTCCAACAAGATGTACTTATCTTGTGGTCTTTGGTCTCTAAAGATTAAAAGAGAAATCAAGAATGAACAAGTACAAGAGATAGATAGATAGATAGAGAGCTCTTGAAAGGATTGATCCTTCTGTTCTGTTAGCTTTAGCTTGTGATTTGGCTAGGCAGTTTAAGACTTGACATAACCTTAAATATTGCAATTATAAGCCTTTTAATTGATACCTTGTACTTTGTGTTTGCTTCTTTCTTTATCATACAATTCTGTCATTTCAAATTTAAGTTGGTTGATAATTCTTTAATTCTGTTTACATGACTATTCATTAAATTAAATATATGCAATTTGTGTGCATTTGTTATGCAAGTTGATAATTGGTTGCTTTTGCTTTTAATCTGGTGATGCACTTGTTGGTGTGACTTAATTTAGGTTGTTTTTCGTCATGTTTGATGTTTGAGTTCAGCAATTTGTGTTGCAGCTCACGGAATGATATGCGAGGCAATTGGATTATGTTTTTGTAAGTTGGATGAGAATAGTGATTCTATTTCCAGTCTTCATCTGGGTCTCGCACTTAGCTGTTCAATGGAAAGATGATTGCTTTGGGATTTTGTACTGTTCTCCTAGGATTGTTTCATCCAACATATGCTATGATTTGAAGTCTCTAGTTTTTGGCACTGTGCCGTTACTCATTAGTGAACATAGACACTTAGAATTTGACATAGATTGAAATTTTTTAGAATTTTGATAGTAGTTGGATATAACAAATCTCATTATGTTCTTTATATATATTACTTTTGTCTACCAAGGACAAGGCACTTAAACAATGGTATCATTCAAGGATGGTGTCGAGCAAGGAGAAATTACAAGGAACTTAATATTTTATCTTTTTGGGATATGTATATGTGTACAATTACAATGCACAATGAAGTGTCAGGTAGTATATATGTAATTGACTTTTTAGTAATGATAATATTTATAATATTCAGCTTGAGAAATTCTTTTGGTGTTTGTCAAACATTATTGGTTGCTTTAACATTGATAGTCAATTGATATGAATATTCTATATGAAATTTTAGAGAATTAGGTTCCTACTGGCATGGAAATGTATATAATTTTGGTCATTATAATTGATGAGAAAATAAGTTTTAGTGGCGAAATAATTTTGTCAAAAAATTAGTAATTGTTGCGATATAAAAGTTGTCACTGTAGGTCTATTTTTTTTGCAGCGACTTTAGTTGCTACAGAAAAAATTGTGTCTTTCATGGTTAAATATTTTGTGGCGACTTTAATCGCTACTAAAAGACATTTATAGTGGTGACATATCTTGCCACTAAACATAAATAATTTTTGTGGCGATGCTAGTTGCTGCTAAAGGTGAATATATAGTGGCGACATAATCTTGTCACTGAACATACATTTTTTTTGTGGCGATGCTAGTCGCTGCTAAAGGTGAAGATATAGTGGCGACTCGTCTAATATTTGCTTGTTTGGAACAAATTTTTGTAGCATTTTTTCCAACCTTTTGTGGCAACTCTGTCGCCACAAAATATGTTCTTTTAGCGGCGACTTGAAATGTCGCCACAAAAAACCTTTAGTTACGGTTGTACTTGTGGCAATACAAAAGTCACCACTGATACCTTTTAGCAACGACTACTAGGGATATTGTAGCGACTTTAGTAGCCACAATAAGGTTGATTCTTGTAGTGCCTCATACCCGAAGTGGATAAGGAACTTTTACTAAAATAGGGTACGTCATTGGGGGTATGGACCCTCTTCACGGATGAAGCCTCGAATGTGAAGGGTTCCGGGCTTGGCATTGTCTTAAAACCGCCTACGGCTAGCACTATTAGACAATCTATCAAAACTCCTAGGTTGACTAACAATGAGGCCGAGTATGAGGCCATGATTGCAGGTCTCGAATTAGCTAAAAACCTGGGGGCGGAGGTCATCGAGGCCAAGTGTGACTCTCTGTTGGTGGTGAACCAAGTGAACAAAAGCTTCGAGGTTCAGGAAGATAGGATGCAAAGGTATTTGGACAAGTTACAGGTGACACTGCACCGCTTCAATGAGTGGACCCTAGATCACGTGCCTCGGGAGCAAAACAACGAGGCCAACACATTTGCGAACTTGGGATCATCAATCGAAGAAGAAGATATCGTCATGGGGACTGTTGTCCAGTTATCAAGATCTGTGGTCGAAGAGGGTCATGTCGAGATAAATTCTACAAGTTTGACTTGGGATTGGAGGAATAAATATATCGAATATTTGAAAAAGTAGAAAGCTCCCATCGGATCATAAAGAGTCGAGGGCTCGATCTACGAACCAAGGCTTCTAGGTTCACGTTGGATAAAGGTGGAACATTATATAGGAGGACGTTCGATGGACCATTGGCAGTATGTTTAGGACCAGGGGACACCTATTATGTTCTACGAGAGATCCATGAAGGCACTTGTGGGAACCACTCCGGCGCTGACTCTTTGATTCAAAAAGTAATTAGAGCTGGGTACTACTGGATAGCATGGAAAAAGACACTAAGGAGTTTTATTCGAAAATGCGATAAATACCAAATGTTTGCACCAATGATCCGTCACCCTGGAAGAACAACTCCATTCAGTCTTATCCCCGTGGCCATTCATGAAATGGGGGATGGACATCGTCGGCCCCCTGCCAACGGCACCAGGTAAAGCTAAATTCATTTTGTTTATGACGGACTACTTTTCTAAATGGGTGGAAGCACAGGCCTTCAAGAAGGTAAGAGAAAAAGAGGTCATAGACTTCATATGGGATTATATCGTGGGACGATTTGGGATACCCGCTGAAATTGTATGCGACAGCGAGAAGCAATTCATCGGCAGCAAGGTAACAAAGTTCCTCGAAGAACACAAAATAAAAAGGATCTTATCGACACCATATCACCCAAGCGCAAACGGACAGGCCGAATCCATGAACAAGACTATTATCCAAAACTTGAAGAAAAGCTTGAATGACGCAAAGGGAAAATGGAGAGAGGTTCTTCCCGAGGTCCTTTGGGCATACCGAACGACATCAAAGTCCAGCACGGGGGCAACTCCGTTCTCCTTGGTATATGGCTCTGAGGCCTTAATCCCAGTGAGAGGTCGGGTAACCTAGCACCAGATTTTGGCATGCAACGAAGGAATCGAATCACGAGGATATGCATACTACCCTCGAGCTATTGGATGAAAAAAGAGAAGCTGCACTTGTTCGGATGGCCGCACAAAAGCAAAGAATCGAGATATATTATAACAGAAGGTCCAATCTTCGCCACTTCGGAGTCAGGGACTAAGTTCTAAGGAAAGTCACCCTAAATACTCGAGATCCAAACGAGGGGAAACTAGGCCCGAATTGGGAAGGTCCATATCAAGTTATTGGTATCATCGGAAAGGGATCTTACAAACTCGGCACGATGGAGGGCAAACAATTGGAATGTATCGCTACTCAAACGGTATTATTTCTAAGGTATGACTTTATCCTTTTTTTCCATTTGTATTCGAGATTAACTCATTGCAGATGTTCGACCGAAGACGTCGAGGACACCCTTCTACACGAAGACCTTTGGTTTTAAAGCACGCGTTGCACTATTTTTCCTTAGATCGGGTTTTATCCCAAATGGGTTTTTCCGGCGAGGTTTTTAACGAGGCAACAACTATGTGCTACCTAAAGGGAATTCAACAGTATCCAAGGCTTCTTTTCAATCAACCTCGAATACTGGGGAGCATCACCCTCGGAGGCCATATTTTCGAGAAAAAAACTTCACGCCAAAGAGGGCCTCGATAGGAAAACTTTGTAATGGGCCAAACGGTCAGAAGAACTGTGTCCATATAGAATAGACGATCACCAATGGCAAAACATGTACGCATGTATGAATTATTCAAAGAAGCATTCTTTCTATATTGAACATTTTGTGTCTCGAAGAAATTTGCTACTATACGAGCTCCATACTTGTGATTATTTGTGATAAACGGCTCAAGAGCCAAAAAACAAATATAACTCGAATATTCGGGGACTCTCATTGACAGTCAGCACATTCGAGTTGATTAAACTCAAATTCGTAAGACCTCAAAGAGGCATCCCCCGACGTAAAGTCCAAGGCCATCGCACTCGGGGATTAACATTTTGAGCAAGTTCGAAATGCTATCGGGAAACAAGCCCAAGAGGCACACCCGAAGGCTACGGCCATACTAAATGCTACAGCCAAAATAACGCGGCTCGGAGATGTCCGAATTCCGAAATAAAAACAGGCCTTCAAATACTTTGAAAAACTGGTTAAATAAAGGCTACCTTCGGAAAAATAATCAAAGGGCTTCGATAAATTCAGCCCTAGAGAAACCTCAAGAGGTATCAAATTAGTTACATATAAACTTACGCTAAGGCACTAAAAACAAAGGGGTTCTGATCAACACTAAACCCTCAAAAAATCCAATGGGTAAAAAATTCATGCCAAGGCATAAACATAAAGAAATTTTTACTAAGTCTTTTAAGCCGAAAAGGGGAAATAATAGCCACCTCTTAGAGGCCATAACAACCCGACTTAAAAAGAGCCTAAGGGCCAATACGCTTAGGGTTGGAGATCTTGTTCTCACCCCATCCGGACCCAAGGGTTCGATTATCCTGAGCCCAAATAAATATTTTGATTATGGCTCGGGAACTCGCCATTATCCAACACAAAAAGTCTATACTCCGAAGGTTCGAACCTTATTCGAACTCGACCATGACAAAGAAACTGTTCGAGACAGAATCTCGAATATACCAATCAATGAATGAAATTATTGTGAGAATTTTAAGGCAAGAAATATTGAGAAGACATTCAAGGAAGTTTCTTCTTTTATATATACTTAAGAAAGAGATATGTACAAGGATTCGACAAAAGGGAAAATACAAAAGGAGAAAGAAAAATCCTATCTATGCCCCGGGGATGGTCTCTCCCTCGGGAGCAGCTTCTCCTTCGGGGGAAGATTCTTCTTCGGGCCCCTCCTTGTTATCGGACCCACCTTGGTTGCCTTCACCATTATCATCACCATCGGAGGCGATAATAAATCTGGCACCGGCTTCCATCGCCCTTGCTTGAGCTATCTCTTCATTGAGGTCAAAACCTCTAGCATGAATTTTTTCAAGGGTCTCCCTCCAAGATTGGCACCTAGACAAGTCATTACTCCTCTTTTCCCGGTCGGAAGCTTACCTCAGTTCCGTTTGATCAGCCTCGTTGTCTCTTAAATACACGACAACGATTTTACTAGTCGTAACCTTCGTCTTCTCGGACTCAGTCGTGGCTTCAGCAACCTCGGCCCCAGCCTTGGCAAGTTCGACCTCGAGCTCGGAGATCCTTTCGGCCTGGGCCGTACCACTCTCTTTGACACCCTGAGTTGGGTCTCAACCGATGTTAGTTTGGCTAATGTAGTTTCTTTCTCCGCGTCAAGGCGGCCCATATTTTCACTCCACTGGTTGCACTCAGCATTAACCCTATCGACCTCACCTTGAAGCTTCCCCATCATCTCCAATTTTTGTTGCAGCTGAGACATTGAAATGTTAGCCTCCACAGTTGGGACGAGAAGATCATACTCTTTCAAAATAACAGTTACCTGCTTGTCTAGCTCGGCCTCATACTCACGAGCCTTGGCCAACTCCGCCCGAAGGTGTTTAAGCTCCTCCTCTTTTTGACTGCAAAGGAGCTTCAGGGCATTTCCTTCACCCAAGGACTTGTTAAGCTCGGCCTTACATTGGCTCAGGTCGACCCTAAATTTGGCAAAGGCCTGTGCAGAAAAAGAGTTATCAGTTAAGGTAAGGTGAGAAAAAGGAAATTGCGATGTTAAGAATTTATGTCTACCTTAGATAAGAGATGTTGGGCCTCTTCGAAGATGGTAAACGCGTAGCTGAGGTCGGTATCATCGACCCCAGTAAAACAATCCTGGAAAGGATCGTCCTCGCCGGGGACTCTGCTTAAGTAAAGTGTTCTCAGGGCCCGGGCTTCCCTTATAGCGTCCTCGGAATAAGCCAGTAATGATGGAGAGTGACCTATTGTCATGGCCCCGGGAAGATCTCCCGAGGCGCTCTGTTCGGTCATGGGGACTTCAGAATATTTCCTCTTTGGCGTGCTTGCTGAAGGCCGAGAAACAACCACGACCTCGGGCGATTCGAGGGCTTTGCCCACATCTCTCTTCGGAGTTTCTTCACCACGAGGAAGAATCTCAGGCTCAGAGGATTTGGCGGTCTCGACTGGCTTTTTAGTTCGGGTCACCTGCGCCAAATCCTCGTCCTCATCTTCTTCATCATCTAGGAGCTGGTGGACTGAGTCTATGTCCACGGGAATGAAGTTCCTCCAACGTCTCCGATCAGGGCCCGTTTTATTTTGGGGGTCTTCTGGCTTCGAAGACCTTTTTCTCTTATTATCCTTCTTCGATTTTGGAATCAGGGACTCGATCCCTTCCCCAGGAGTGGCCGGCCTTATTTCATAGAAGTCCCAAATTCCTGCATAAATAAAAACTAGGTATGAGAAAAGAAATATCTCCGATAAAGAAGAAAACGTCAGGAATTTACGATGGTGTTTGGATTCCCATTTGCCCTTCGCCAAGTCATGCCAGCGGCATTCGTCATACGAGGAGTTCACAGCTAGTTTCCAGACCCAATCTTCAAGATCGGGGACCCTATGAGGCATCCAAGCGACCACTGCAGATAAAAGTGAGGGCGTCATGCAATACATAGTTGTCACGACCCCAGTTCGCCCTCCGTGAACATGCCGTTTTGGCACCTAGTCCCTATAAATAGGTAAGCCTAGCGATGCGGAATATCAACATGACTTGAGGAATAATAAGGTAAAAGTTGAACGATCTAGAAGAAAGACTGTATATAAAGGCCACTTGGCATATACAACCCAAAATAATATGGAAGTCTACAATATCACCCCAAAACCCGAAAACTCACGATAACCACAGGCTAACAGAAATATACTACACTGCTCTAATCTCCAGAATGTCTACACAACTGTAAGGAAGGAGAAACTTTCCACTAAAGCTGGAATAAGATAGAGACTCCTGGTCTGCGGACGCGGCAGATGTACCTCGAAGTCTCTGCTCGGTCTCTCAACATCGGGGATAGTGCGCCTGGGTGGAGGTACCTGTATCTGCAAATGAAAAACATGCACAGAAGGGGCATGAGTACACTATAGCGGTACTCAGTAAGTGCCAAACCTAACCTCGGTCGGGTAGTGACAAGGAAGGTAGGGGACCTACTGAGGTTAAACAATATAATAGGAATTTATAGTATGAAACCGGACAGTAATAATGAGTACAACAGTAAAATAAGACAGGCCAACAAGGCAATAAAAAAACACAAGAACAAATTAAACACGGAATATGAACAACTCAATAAAAATGGTAGAAATAAGGATCTCCCAGGATACCGTCCTGTAGTCCTTTTCTCAACTGTCTAGTGGATCTCCCGGGATACCGTCCCATAGTCCCAAAGTAAATATGCAGGGGGATCTCCCGGGATACCGTCCCGTAGTCCCAAAGTAAATATGCAGGGGTATCTCCCGGGATACCGTCCTGTAGTCCCAAAGTAAATACGCAGCCAAAACAAGAAGACATTCAGAAATAGAGTGCAAAAATACAAGGCAACAAGTAGTTCTAGCCTAACATGCTTCACGTAGTACAATTAAAGCAACTTAAGCAATTAGGAAATTCAAGTCAATTAGTCATGCTTTTCTAAACTAACATAGGCTATAATTTCAAATAGAATAAAGCAGGTAAGAAGAAACTCAGTCTAAATATTTAAAGTAAAATCGGATTTTCAACAATTAACACAAGTACGCGCTCATCACCTCATGTACAAGGCATTCAATTACCAAATATCACATCCTAAGGGGAAAGGTCCCCCACACAAGGTTAGACAAGTCACTTACCTGGAACCGGCTCAAAATCAACTCGAAACCACACGTTTGCCACGAGTATCTGACTCCAAATGGCCCAAATCTGTATAATTCAATTACATATAGTAAATAACATCTCATGCAACTGATTTCAACTGTTTAATTCAAGCTAAGGCGCGAAATTAGGTAAAATGACCAAAACGCCCTTCGGGCCCCCGCCTCGCAATCAGGTAAAAGTTATATTTTCCGGACACCCATTCACTCACGGACTCATTCAACCTGAAACAATCGAAATCCGATGCCAAAAATCCCATAAATTTTTAGAATTTCGGGTTGGGGAAATTTCATCAATTTCCTATGGTTCCCCACCCCCCCCCATTTTTGATAATTAAACTAAAGAAAATAATGGAGATTAATGGTCTAACAATGAATGATTAGAAAATGTTACTTATGATCCTTTTCTTCAAAACCCACAAAAAATCGCCAATTCTTGAGCCTTTACACGATTTTTTGACTTATGAAATAACCTCTCGGATTTTTGGAATAAAACACACAGGGATCTCGCACCTACGGTCACGATCACCGCACCTGTGTAAAAAGCATAGCAGGTGCGGAAATCACTTAAGTTACACTGGGGCCGCACCTGCGGTCGTTTGGTCGCGCCTGCGCTACCACACCTGCGGAACCCAGGTCACACCTGCGACCACTGGTCAAATCTCCCCTATCGCACCTGCCATAAAGCCCCATGCGCCTGCGAGTCTGCGCCTGCGGAAAAGCCTTCGCAAGTGCGAAGACACCAGAAGAGGCCTAGTTCAGCAGTAGCTAAGTCCCAATTTTTCTCCCGCTAAGCATCTGGAACAACCCCGAGGCCCCCTAGACCTCAACCAAAACCACCAACCAACCTTAATACGTCATTCGAACTAGGTCGAGCCTTAAAAACACGTCTCATAACATCAAGAAGATCGATTATGCATAGGTTCAAGCCTAGGAACTTAGGAAAATTCTAGAATTCACATTCGACGCCAAAACACGTCTAAACTCATCCGAATGACCTCAAATTTTGCACACACATCACAAATGACATGACGGAATGACTGCAACTTCCAGAATTCCATTCCGACCCTCGGATCAAAAATTCACGGGCTGGAGACTCTAAAAATTCAAACTTCGACATTTCAAGCCTAAATGAGCTACGGACTTCCAAAATACATTTTGAACACGCTCCAAGCCCCAAAATCACCTAACAGAGCTAACGAAACCATCAGATTTCCATTCCGAGGCCGTCTTCACACTGCTCCAACTACGGGAAACTTTCCAACACTTAAGCTCTCATTTAAGGACTAAGTGTCCCATAACTCTCCGAAACTCAAAACCGAACGTCCCGACAATTCAATTTAGCAGAAATAGACTTGGGGAAAAACAGTTAATAGGGGATCGGGGTGTTAATTCTTAAGACGACCGACCGGGTCGTCACATCCTCCTACACTTAAAAATTCGTTTGTCCTCAAAAGAGCATAAAGACATACCTGAAGTAGTGAAAAGATTAGGATAATTGCTGCGCATATCCTGCTCGGTCTCCTAGGTCGCCTCCTTGGCCGGCTGACCCTGCCACTGAACCTTTACTGAAGCAATGTTCTTTGACCTGAGAGTTCTGACCTGCCTGTCCAATATAGCTACAGGCTCCTCAACATATGATAGATCCTTGTCCAATTGGGCTGAGCTAAAATCCAAGATATGAGACGGGTCACCGTTATACCTCCGGAGCATCAAAACATGAAATACCGGATGAACTCCTGCCAAGCTGGGAGGTAAGGCAAGCTCATAAGCAACCTCCCCAACACGCCTCAATATCTCAAAAGGGACAATAAACCTCAGACTCAACTTCCCTTTCTTCCCAAATCTCATAACGCCCTTCATAGGCGAAACTCGAAGCAGAACCCGCTCTCCAACCATATATGAAACATCACGAACCTGGTCTGCGTAACTCTTCTGTCTGGACTGGGCTGTACAGAGTCTATTTTGAATCACCTTGACCTTCTCCAATGCATCCTGAACCAACTCTGTGCCCAATAGCCTGGCCTCACCCGGCTCAAACCAACCCACCGTAGATCTGCACCTCTTACCATATAAGGCCTCATACGGCGCCGTCTGAATGCTAGATTGATAATTGTTGTTGTAAGCAAACTCCGCCAATGGCAGGAACTGATCCCAAGACCCTCCAAACTCAATCACACACGCACAGAGCATATCCTCAAGAACCTGAATAGTGCGCTCGGACTGTCCGTGTGTCTGGGGGTGAAATGTTGTGCTCAACTCCACCCTGGTACCTNTTCCCGAATATAAATCCCCGCCAACCGCTCCGATGAATAAGTAGTCAGTACCAGAATGAAATAGGCTGATTTGGTTAGCCGATCCACAATCACCCAAATAGCATCATGCTTCCTCAAAGTCCGAGGAAGTCCAACCACAAAGTCCATGGTGATCCGCTCCCACTTCCACTCTGGAAGCTCGATCTGCTGAAGTAACCCTCCCGGTCTATGATGCTCACATTTGACCTGCTGACAGTTGAGACACTTGGCCAAAAACTCTGCTATATCCTTCTTCATTCTTCGCCACCAATAGTGTTGCCTAAAATCCTGATACATCTTCGCAGCACCCGGG
Organism: Nicotiana paniculata; assembly: GCA_005239505.1. Lineage (NCBI taxonomy): Eukaryota > Viridiplantae > Streptophyta > Magnoliopsida > Solanales > Solanaceae > Nicotiana > Nicotiana paniculata. Next base: position 177,783 of record ML319299.1, read on the forward strand.
TGGATGGAATACCGCGAACTATGGGCCTCTGCTAAAATCAACTCCCGAAGCCCATCAACATTGGGCACACAAATCCGACCCTGCATCCTCAATACCCCGTCATCTCCAATGGTCACATCTCTGGCATCACCGTGCTGGACCGTGTCCTTGAGGACAAGTAAATGAGGATCATCGTACTTCCACTCCCTGATACGATCGAATAAGGAAGACCGAGAAACCACACAAGCTAATACCCGACAAGGCTCAGAAAGATCCAATCTCACGAACTGACTGGCTAAGGACTGAACATCTAAGGCTAGAGGCCTCTCAGCTTCATGAAGGTATGCCAAACTCCCCAAACTCTCCGCCCGGCGACTCAAGGCGTTGGCCACCACATTAGCCTTCCCCAGGTGGTATAATATAGTGATGTCATAGTCCTTTAGCAACTCTAACCATCTACACTAGCGCAAATTTAGATCCTTCTGCCTGAATATGTGCTGCAAACTCCGGTGGTCAGTATAAATCTCACAAGGCACACCGTACAAATAATGACGCCAGATCTTCAAGGCATGAACAATGGCAGCTAACTCAAGGTCATGGACAGGGTAATTCTTCTCATGTATCTTCAACTGTTTGGACGCGTAGGAAATCACCCTACCGTCCTGCATCAACACCGCTCCAAGTCCAACTCACAAGGCATCACAATAAACTGTATAAGACCCCGAACCAGTAGGCAATATCAAGATTGGGGTTGTAGTCAAAGCTGTCTTGAGCTTCTGAAAGCTCGCCTCACACTCCTCTGTCCACTGAAATGGAGCACCCTTCTGGGTCAATCTAGTCATAGGGGCTGCAATCGATGAAAATCCCTCCACAAAACGGCGGTAGTAACCTGCCAAGCCAAGGAAACTGCGAATCTCTGTAACTGAGGACGGCCTAGGCCAACTCTGCACGGCCTCTACCTTCTTCAGATCCACTCGAATACCCTCACTCGATACCACGTGGCCTAAGAATGCCATAGAACTAAACCAAAACTCACATTTTGAGAACTTTGCATACAACTTCTTCTCTCTCAGGGTCTGAAGCACTACCCTCAGGTGCTGCTCATGATCTTCCCGACTCCAGGAGTAAACAAGAATATCATATATGAAAACAATGACGAGCGAGTCGAGATATGGCCTGAACACACTGTGCATCAAATGCATAATTACTGTGGTGGCATTAGTCAACCCGAATGACATAACTAGAAACTCGTAATGGCCATACCGAGTCCTGAAAGCATTCTTCGGGATATTCGGCTCCCGAATCTTTAACTGATGGTAACCTGAGCGCAAATCAATCTTAGAAAATACCTGTGCGCCCTGAAGCTTGTCAAATAAATCATCAATACGAGGCAAGGGATAACGGTTCTTCACTGTAACCCTGTTCAACTGGCGATAATCAATACACATGCGCATAGAACCATCCTTTTTCTTCACAAACAAGACAGGAGCACCCCAAGGTGAAACACTGGGTCGAATAAAACCCTTATGAAGAATTCTTGTAACTGATCCTTAAAATCCTTCAATTCAGGAGGAGCCATACGGTACGGAGGAATGGAAATAGGCTGAGTGCCCAACAACAAATCCCTACCAAAATCAATGTCTCTATCAGGAGGCATGCCCAGAAGATCAGCTGGAAACACATCGGGATAATCCCGTACCACCAGAACTGAATCAACAGAAGGGGTATCAACACTGACATCTCTCACATAAGCTAAATACGCGGCACACCCCTTCTCAACCATACACTGAGATCTAAGAAAAGAGATAACTCTAGTGGGAGTGTGATATAAGGTACCACTCCACTCAACACGCGGAATACCTGGCATAGTCAGCGTCACGGTCTTGGCGTGACAATCAAGAATAGCATAATGGGGCGACAACCAGTCCATGCCTAAGATAATATCAAAATCCACCATATCGAGTAACAATAAATCCGCGCTGGTCTCAAAACCATGAATAGTAACCAAACACGACCGATAAATGCGGTCCACAACAAGAGAATCACCCACATGAGTAGAAACATAAACAGGAAAACTCAAAGAATCTCGGGCAGGAATAGCATAATATCTGGCTTGGCCTCCCCCTCGAGGGCGGCCTCTACCTCCCCATCCTCCGCCCCTAGCTGGCTGGGAAGATGGGGTAGCAGCTGGAGCTGTGATCATGGCCTGAGAACCCTGCTGAGCACGCTGTGGCTGAAAAGTCTGTGAAGATGCACCCCTAATAAGTCTGGGGCAGTCCCTAACCACATGGCGTGTATCGTCACACTCGAAACAAGATCTGGGAGGACGTAGTGGCTCTGACTGGCTAGGTCCAGGTCTGCCAGACTGACCTTTGAAAGCACCCCGCGCAGGAGGCGCGCTAGAAACTGGAGGTGCATAGTAAGGCTTCTGAGGCCTGGGTGGATCTGGGGTACCGCTGGCTGCTGGAAGGGCTGAATGAACGGGGCAGACCATATAACCCCTACCATGTTGACCTGCTGCTGGGGTATGGGCACCAGAGTAGTGGCCCAACTCTCGAGACCTCTTGGCCTCTCTCTCCTCTCGCTCCCTAGCGAGCATACCCTCGATCCTCCTAGCAATGCTCACTACCTGCTGATAAGGAATGTCCATCTCCAACTCTCGAGCCATGCTAGATCTGATGGGTGGGATAAGACCCTCAATGAACCGGCGAACCCTCTCGCGGATAGTAGCAACCAAAGTCGGTGCATGCCTAGCTTATCTGGTATAACGCATGGCATACTCTGAAACTGTCATAGCACCCTGGAGCAAATGCTCAAAATCTGCGCGCCATGCGTCCCTGAGGCTCTGAGGAACAAACTCTCTCAGGAACATGTCTGAGAACTGGGTCCAGGTCAGTGAAGCAGCCTCGTATGGACTGTCTAACTCATAGGTGCGCCACCAATCATAGGCGGATCCGCGAAGCTGGAAGGTAGTAAAGGAAACCCCACTAGATCCGGCTATGCCCATAATGCGAAGAATACGGTGGCACTCCTCTAGAAACTCCAAGGCATCATCTGATGCTAGTCCACTGAATACCGAAGGGTCATACTTCTTGAACCTCTCAAGTCTTCGCTGCTCGTTCTCTGAAGCAGCTGACCCATCCTCGGGCTGAACTGGCACTACGGGCGATGCAGAAATGATCTCTGGGACCTGTTTCACATGCACTCGCTGCTCAGGAGTGCGGGCGGTAGGAGTCTGTGCTTCCTCCCCCGCCTGGGATGTGGATGCAGCAAGGGGAAGCAGCCCTGCCTGAGCCAGAGTGGTGTACATAGACATGAACTGAGCTAACGTCTCCTGAAGGGCTGGAGTAGTAGTGGAAGTAGGCGTGTCAGGTACCTGGACTTTGGCTGGATCTGCTGGTGGTACCTCGGCGGCAGCTCGCGCAGGTGCTCTCGCTCCACCACGTGCGCGTCCTCGGCCTCTACCTTGTCCTCGGCCTCTAACGGCTGCAGTAGGGGGCACAAGTGTCTGATCGTCCCGAGTAGCACGTGTCCTCACCATCTGTGAGAGAATAGAAGACAGAGGTTTAGAATTGATTTAAAAAAATATAGCACGACAAGGAAATCAATGAAGTGAAGATTTTTCCTAAAAAGTTACATAGCCTCTCGTAGATAAGTACAGACGTCTCCGTACCGATCAGCGAGACTCTAATAAACTGGCATGTGTTCCGTGACTCCTATGAACCTAGAGCTCTGATACTAGTGGCATTCGTCATACGAGGAGTTCACAGCTAGTTTCCAGACCCAATCTTCAAGATCGGGGACCCCATGGGGCATCCAAGCGACCACTGCAGATAAAAGTGAGGGCGTCATGAAATACATAGTTGTCACGACCCCAATTTGCCCTCCGTGAACATGTCGTGATGGCACCTAGTCCCTATAACTAGGTATGCCTAGCAATGCGGAATATCAACATAACTTGAGGAATAATAAGGTAAAAACTGAACGATCTAAAAGAAAGACTGTATATAAATGCCACTTGGCATATACAACCCAAAATAATACGGAAGTCTACAATATCACCCCAAAACCCAGAAACTCACGAGAACCACAGGCTAACAGAAATATACAACACTGCTCTAATCTCCAGAATGTCTACATAACTGTAAGGAAGGAAAAACTTTCCATTAAAGCTGGAATAAGATAGAGACTCCTAGTCTGCGGATGCGGCAGATGTACCTCGAAGTCTCTGCTGGATCTCTCAACCTCGGGGATAGTGCGCCTGGGTGGAGGTACCTGGATCTGCACATGAAAAACATGTGCAGAAGGGGCATGAGTACACCATAGCGGTACTCAGTAAGTGCCAAGACTAATCTCGGTCGGGTAGTAACGAGGAAGGTCAGGGCCCTAGTGAGGTTAAACAATATAATAGGAATTTACAGTATGAAACCGGACAATAATAATGAGTACAACAGTGAAATAAGACAGGTCAACAAGGCAATGACAAAACACAAGAACAGATTAAACACGGAATATGAACAACTCAATAACAATGGTAACTATGAGGATCTCCCAGGATACCGTCTTGTAGTCCTTTTCTCAACTATCTAGTGGATCTCCCGGGATGTCGTCCCGTAGTCCTAAAGTAAATATGCAGGGGGATCTCCCGAGATACCGTCCCGTAGTCCCAAAGTAAATATGCAAGGGGATCTCCCGGGATACCGTCCCGTAGTCCCAAAGTAAATAAGCAGGGGGATCTCCCGGGATACCGTCCCGTAGTCCTGAAGTAAATATGTAGGGGGATCTCCCAGGATACCGTCCCGTATTCCCGAAGTAAATAATCAGGGGTTCTCCCGGGATACCGTCCCGTAGTCCCAAAGTAAATAAGCAGAGGGATCTCCCGGGATACTGTCCCGTGGTCCCAAAGTAAATACGCAGCCTCAACAAGAAGACATTCAGAAATAGAGTGTAAAAATACAAGGCAACAAGTAGTTCTAGCCTAACATGCTTCACGTAGTACAATTAAAGCAACTTAAGCAATTAGGCAATTCAAGTCAACTAGGCATGCTTTTCTAAACTAACATAGGCTATAATTGCAAGTAGAATAAAGCAGGTAAGAAGAAACCCAATCTAAATATTTAAAGTAAAACCGGATTTTCATCAATTAGCACAAGTACGCGCTCGTCACCTCACGTACAAGGCATTCAATTACCAAATATCACATTCTAAGCAGAAAGGTCCCCCACACAAGGTTAAACAAGCCACTTACCTCGAACCGGCTCAAAATCAAATCGAAACCACACGTTTTCCATGAGTATCCGACTCCAAATGGCTCAAATCTATACAATTTAATTACGTACAGTAAATAACATCTCATGCAATTGATTTTCACTGCTTAATTCAAGCTAAGGCGCGAAATTAGGTAAAATGACCAAAACGCCCCGCCGGCCCACGCCTCGGAATCAGGTAAAAGTTATATTTCTTGGACGCTCATTCACTCACGGACTCATTCAACCTGAAACAAGCGAAAGCCAATTCCAAAAACCCCATAAATACATGATTTTTAGACTTATGAAATAAACTCTCGGATTTTTGGAATAAAACACACAGGGATCTCGCACCTGCAGTCCCGATCACCGCACCTGCGAAAAAAGCATCGCATGTGCGGAAATCACTTAAGTTACACTGGGGACGCACCTGCGGTCGTTTGGTCGCGCCTGCGGTACCGCACCTGCGGAACCCAGGTTGCACCTGCGACCACTGGTCAAATCTCCCATATCGCACCTGCGATCAAGCCCCACGCGCTTGCGAGTTCACACCTGTGAAAAAACCTTCGCAGGTGCGCAGACACCAGTAGAGGCCTGGTTCAGCAGTAGCTAAGTCCCAATTTTTCTCCCGCTAAGCATCCGGAACAACCCCGAGGCGCCCGGGACCTCAACCAAAACCACCAACCAACCTTAATATTTCATTCAAACTAGGTCGAGCCTTAAAAACACGTCTCATAACATCAAAAACATCGATTATGCATAGGTTCAGGAACTTAGGAAAATTCTAGAATTCACATCCGACGCCGAAACACGTCTAAACTCATCCGAATGACCTCAAATTTTGCACACACATCCCAAATGACATGACGGAACTACTGCAACTTCCGAAATTCCATTCCGACCCTTGGATCAAAAATTCACTATCGGGTTTGAGACTCCAAAAATTCAAACTTCGGCATTTCAAGCTTAAATGAGCTACGGACTTCCAAAATACATTCCGAACACGCTCCCAACCCCGAAATCACCTAACGGAGATAACAGAACCATCAACCGTCTTCATGATGCTCCAACTACGAGAAAATTTCCAACACTTAAGCTCTCATTTAGGGACTAAGTGTCCCAAACCTCTCCGAAACTCAAAATCGAACGTCCCGACAACTCAATTTAGCAGAAATAGACTTGGGGAAAACAGTTAATAGGGGATCGGGGCGTTAATTCTTAAGACGACCGACCGAGTCGTCACAATAGTCAAACTACAGAAAATTATTGGGAAACAACTCCACTTATGGTTGAAGTTCCATTTTCTTGGAATGACATTTTCTCCTTGGGTATGATGTCGTTGGTCCTCACTCGAACGAACCGGCTCATCTATCCCCGATCTTTATCCTCATCATTGCTAGTAAAGAAGGACTTGGTTGACCGGCGTTGGATCTTAATCAATCCTCGAAAAATCTGAGGCCGGTACAAGCGGATAAGATGACTGAGAGTGAACTTGAGCCCCTCGGCCTTGCTGGAAAAGTAAGAAGCATGATCACTATTCGCCAGGAAGAGGGGTGGATCTGACCGAGGGAGACTTGGTATCTTTTACATAAGTCGATCACGATTGGATCGAGGGGACCCAGTGTGAAGGGGTAAGTGCAAACACTTAGGAACCCCTCCACATGGGTGGTAATGCTCTCCTCGCGGGTGGGGATTTGTACCACGACCCCATCCCCCCAAGCACAATCCTTTTTCATGGCATCGAGGTGTTTCTCCATTATCGAGCAGATATACCTCGATGCATGTTCACATCGGCTAGGAACCGCAGGGGGATTTTCAATGTTGAAATCTTTCTTTAAGGTGCAGGCGCCGAGAACGGTCTCATGAAGGGTCGACGCCTTGTCGCCGGCCGGACGGGAAGAGGAGGAGGAAGTTTTCTCCTTTTGGGGAACGGTTTTCGAAGTTTTTGTCATTACTTCAGGTTAAGCAAGTAACGAAGGAGAGATAGATGAAGAGAAGAAGAGATAAAAAAAATTGCAAAGAGGAAGTAAAGTCCTTAATCGAATGAGGAACCCTGAATTTAGAGGCAAGCGGCGACGTTTCGGCAGCGGTAATGGCCGGCCGCTACTGAAATGCATTTAATGTTTTGGGGAAGCGAACTGACGGGACATTTCAGTTACCTCGAACGCTTACGTCACGGGGATGATGTCATCATCAGGGACTCCAAAAACCCAAGGCTCAAATCATTTCTTATCATTCTATTCTATTAAACGTGGGGACTATCTGTATACGGCCAAAATCAAGTACGCCCGATTTCATGGGCTCGAGGAGTCATTTCGAGCCCGAGTTCAGGATGGACCATGCTCGAGCCGAATGGACTGAGCTCGAGCCTGATGTCGGAGTGCAAGGTTCGAAGATCAGAGTACATGATGAATACCGAGGCCGAGTATGACCAACCCCAAGATAATTACATTATGGATTTGTAACAGAAAGAGCAAGATTCCCGTAATGGCACAAAGATCAAGGCATAAATTCCATAGCGAATTTTTACGAATTTTTACTAGGCGGTTAGACATCTGTCCAATTAGATTCCTTACTCAAAATAGAAATGTATCTTATTTAGGATCGCCCCCTCCCCCAATTATATAAAGAGAGGCTCACTCATTTGTAAAGGCATCGGTCATTGGCAAAGGAATATACATTCTTACTTTTTTGTTCATCGCTCATTAGAATTGTCTTTTAGCTTTATTGTTCTTACTTTACTGTTCATATTAGCATAACTCGAGGCCATCATAGCTCAAGGTCAAGACTTGTTCGCACACTGGTTTGATTCAGCCTACTTCCTTAATTTATACGTTTATTTTCTTGGTTATTAGTTAGTATTGGACTAAATCACGCATCTTTAATACCTCAATACAAATTTAATTGCGATTTTTAGGGTAAACAATGCTATTTACATTCAGGTAACTTCTGTCTCTTTATACATCTTTATGCATATTTAATTATTTATATTTTAGATTTTGATGAAAGAGAATCGATGACAAACCACCATGAAAATAAATGATGCATATAGATCATACCGACTAACGGGGCTCATGTCCTAATTGTTGTTATGCTTGTATTGAGTTTTCTAATTTGTTACTACAAACTTTAAAAGCTTTTGTGGTCTAGGTAGAGACATCGTGTGTCTGCAAGTATGAGAGACCTTCTTATCACTCCCCCTTCAACCACCTACATGTTACAACCTCAACAGTTTGTTAACCGAAAAAGGAAAGTACAATAAGCTCACCTAAAGGACAAATGGAAAGAGTTGTCCTTGAACAGCTTGCTCGACAAAGAACTCAGTTGAGTTCTGGAAACAGAGATGAAGAGAGAGAAAAAGAGAGAAAGAGATTCTTATTTCCAAAATCATCTGATAAGCCCTTACAAATTGAGGAAACATCCACTATATACGAAGAGGTGTGAAAGTTATTTATAACTAACTTTTGGAATTTCCCCTTTCCACTGCGCGCATGCTAGTCACGTGAGTTTTAACTAACCTAACAAACTAACAACTATTGGAACTGAATTGAACTGAAACTAACAACTATTGTAACTGAATTGAACTGATTTTTTTATAATTGGAAAGAGCTTCATTAGGATCGTATCACTACACTCACCTTACCATGACACAACAGATCTAGCTGATATTGTTAGAACATCGCAGCGGAAATAACCAAACAAACCAGGCATCTAATAAATGTAAACTAGACAATGCTATAATCACAAGATTAGAAGCACTAACCTCTTGAAATCGCTGAAAAAAGCTTCCAAACAGCAAGAATCCAGGGTTGCAGTCTTATGCTATATGCCTAATAAAACCTTGGACGATTTTGCTTTTGGGTGGGCAAAAATAATACAACTCTGAAAGTAAGTAATTAGGTGAAATTATTCCTCCTTAAGTAGAGTTATTTTTGGCCGAAAATTATCTTCCAAAAACGTGTAGGATTCTACTTGCACAAGTAGAATTCTACTCTAACTCTAACGGATGACTTTTCTCCCAAGTCACTTTTTACTCAAGTCTTGTCCAGGTTTTTACTAGGTATAGCAGGGACCACAAAAATAATAAGAGGCTACCAATTATAGCATTAATTCGAAATTAGCATGAATTAATTCTTACTATAATTAATTGCAATTTATTCCACTAAAAAAACTGCAATTGAACTCCTCAGTATGAATTTTGAAAATTCAATAACACTTATTTTAACTCCCCATGTTAAGATCTCAAATACCAGTTAATCAAATTAAATCACTGAAAATTTAATTTAATCAAATAATTAAATGATTTACAATTCCGCTTAAACTATTTTATGTGACGGATACAAAATCCATCGGCCGGGTTTTCACATGAAAACTTATAAGCTTATATAAATGGGTATTACCAAACTCAAAACCGAGTCAAGGATTCTATCAACTAATTATTATTCACAAATGTTATTCGTTATTGTCCAATCTATTAGGCATACACTAACTCGGAATAAAGTCGTACCTTTTTATAAATCAAAACAATAAACAAATTACATTGATCATAATAATTATATCAAGATTAGGAGTATAAACTCATTTAAGTAATTAGAGAAAATATGTTATATATTCAGTACAAAAATATCTTTTCTCTACTTGGTCCGTTCAATATACATTGAGTATACTAGCACAAGAAGTCGGAGTAAAACCACTCCCATAATCAAGACACATTATACTATAATCTTGTGATACAATCATCAAGATATTTTGTCCAATAATATCTTTGATTGTGAACAAAATTTATTAATTATGAGAACCAACAATTTAATCTTCCGTGCATGAGCTAAGACTCCATACACTAAATTGTCTACTACATAACTAAAATGACACACATGTAACAAATGATCTATTTAAAATAGTACTTTATTGAATTGAATAAATTAAATATATAATTGTTCCATAAAGAATAAACAAAATACTATGTCTAAACCGCATGTTTAATAGTATATCCCAACAATCTCCCACTTAGACTTATAACCATGTGTCTACTACTCTAACACCCATTCCTTCTACATGCTTGTCAAAATTCTTCTGTGTCAAGATCTTCGTAAACGGGTCTGCCAAATTTTCCTCTGACGCAATCTTCAACACTCTTGCATCACCTCTTTGAGTTATGTCCCGAATTAAGTGATATTTACGCTCAATATGTTTACTCCTTTTATGGCTTCTTGGTTCCTTCGAGTTTGCAACTGCAACACTATTGTTACAATAAAGTACAATCGGTGCTTGAACCGAAGGAACTACATTAAGCTCTTTTAGAAAGTTCCTGAGCCAAACAACCTCTTTAGCTGCCTTTGATGCAGCCACATATTCGGCTTCCATAGTGGAATCAGCAACACATGATTTCTTGATACTCCTCCAACTTATGGCTCCACCTCCTAAGGTAAAAACATATCCTGAGGTAGATTTTCTAGAGTCTCTATCTGACTGGAAATCTGAATCAGTATAGCCAATGGGTGCAAGATCACCTGAGTGATACACCAACATATAATCCCTAGTCCTTTTCAAGTACTTGATTATATGCTTAACAGCAGTCCAGTGTTCTCGTCCAGGGTTAGACTGAAATCTACTAACCATGCCAACTGCAAAGCAGATATCAGGTCTAGTACATAGCATAGCATACATGAGACTCTCTACAGCAGAAGCATAAGGGACCACCTTCATTTTTTCTATCTCATCAGCGTTTTTGGGGACTGATCTTTCGACAGAGAGATTCCATGTCTAAAAGGAAGAAAGCCTTTCTTGAAATCTTGTATGCTAAATCTGGTGAGAATAGTATCAATATAAAGTGCTTGGGACAAGCTGCGATCTCGCATAAGCTTGATCCCAAGGATATGTGCTGCCTGTCCCAAGTCCTTTATATCGAAACGTGAGGACAACCATTTCTTTACTGAATTCAACATGCTCACATTATTTCCTATGAGCAAAATATCATCTACATACAAAACCAAAAATGTAACTTTATCTCCATTCCACTTCTTATAGACACAAGACTCATTTTCACATTGATTAAAACCGAAGGTTTTAATCGATGCGTCAAAACAAGTGTTCCATGCTCTAGAAGCTTGTTTCAATCCATAAATGGATTTCCTTAATTTACACAACATGTGCTCATTGTCACTTTTAATGAAACCAACTACTTGTGCCATATAGATGCACTCATCAAGACTTCCATTTATAAAAGCCGTCTTGACATCCATTTGCCAAATCTCATAATCGTAATGAACAGCAATGTATAAGAGAATCCTAATGAATTTAAGCATGGCTACTGGCGAAAAGGTTTCCTCATAATTGATCCCTTCTTTTTGAGTAAACCCTTTTGCCACAAGCCTAGCTTTAAAAGTTTGCACTTTTCCATCCATTCCTCTCTTTTTCTTATAGATCCATCTACAACCAATGGGTTTGACTCCAGTAGGTGGTTCTACAAGATCCCAGACTTGATTGGAGTACATGGAATCCATTTCAGATTTCATAGCATCAACCCATTTATCAGCATCTGTATCTTGTAGTGCTTCGTCTTAATTAATTGGTTCTGTATTAGGCTCTTCAGGGATTCTATCATAAGATTCTCCCAAGAGCGCCTACCGGAGAGGTTTTCTAATAATAATTCTCCCACTACGACTAGTCACTACCTGTGGAGGCTGATTTTGCTGTTGAATCACAATATCATTTTCTAGAACTGAAGCCTCAATGTTATCCTCCACACCTTACGGTACTAGGATATCATTAACTTCTTCCTGGAGTGCAGGCTGCAGAACATTTTCAGGTTGTTCAACAATCTGAGGTTGCTCAACAATCTGAGGTTGCTCAACATTACTCCCACTACTTTGGGGTAGTGAGATGTCAGGCAATTGCTCTTGTGCAATCTGCTGCCTATTGACATTTCTCCCACTACGATAGTGCAGTGGTATGTCAATACTGGCTTCCGGGATACGTTCTAGAGATGAGACTTTAGTTACTCCATTATTTAATTCCTGTAAAACTAGTTTACTTCTAGGAATATGGTTCATTAAATAGTCCTCTTCTAAAAATATGACATTTGTCGTAACAATTGCCTTCTTTTCTTTGGGACAATAAAACAAACCGCCTTTAGTTCCTTTTGGATATCCAATAAAAATGCATACTTTTGTCCTTGATTCCAATTTATCCACTTTCCCTTTCAGCACATGTGCTGGACAACCCCAAACCCGAATGTGCCGTAAACTTGGCTTACGCCTAGTCCACAATTCTACTGGAGTTGAAGGTACTGACTTTGAAGGAACCAAATTTAGAATGTAATTTGGTGTTTCTAAAGCATATCCCCAAAAGGAAGAAGGCAAATCAGAATAACTTAACATTGATCTAACCATTTCCATAAGTGTCCTATTTCTTCTTTCTGCCACACCATTTTGTTGTGGTGTTCCTGGGGCAGATAATTGAGATGTAATTCCACTATCTGATAATTATTTTATGAATTCCGTAGAAAGGTATTCACCACCACGATCACATCGCAATGTTTTGATATATTTATCATGGCGTTTCTCCGTTTCCATCGTAAATTCTTTGAATTTCTCAAAGCATTCAGACTTACGTCGCAACAGATAAATGTATCCATATTTTGAGTAATCATCTGTGAATGTCACAAAATACTCAAAACCACCTCTTGCTTGTATATTCATAGGGCCGCACAAATCAGAGTGAATTAGTTCTAGCTTATCGCTGGCTCTATTTCCTTTTGACGGAAAATATCTCTTGGTCATTTTACCTTCTAAACAGGAATCGCATGTTGGTAGTGCTTACACTTTCAATGAACTCAATGGTCCATCAGAGACCAATCTCGAAATCCTATTTAGATTTATATGACCTAGACGTTAGTGCCACAAATAAGTTTGACTCAATTCAGAAATACGTTTTTTTTTTATGTGGCAGATTAATGTTATTCAATTCTTTTGGTTGTTGTAGCACACGAGGAGATATATCAAGAATAAAAAGGTCATGTACTCTAGCAGCAATGTAGATAAAACGTTTATTAAACTTAATAACAGCAGAGTTATTAGCAAAATAAACATTATAACCAGCATCGATTATTTTCAAAACCGAAATTAAATTCCTTCTAATGGAAGGTACATAGAGAACATCTTTTAGATCTAAAACTTTATCACTACTAAATGAAACTCTAATATATCCTAAAGCTAAAGCTGGTGTTGGCTCGCCATTGGCTTGAAATACGCAAATTTCATTCTCACTTAACCGTCGCGTTTCCTGAAACCCCTACAAAGTAGTGCAAATATGATTAGTGGCTCCCGAATCTACACACCAAAGCATGGTAGAAACAGCCGCTAAACAAGTTTCAATGACATTTAAATTTGAATTACCTTGCTTATTCAACTTTGACAGATAGGCAGGGCATTGCTTCTTGTGATGCCCAGGTTGCTTGCAATGATATCACTCGCCTTTGGGATTTTTCACACCAGCCGCACCACCAGGTGCCAAAATCTTTTGAGTCTTCTTCTTTTTCTTATTGCCTTTCGACTTAGAAACTGAAGCTTTCTCAACATTGAGTGCCACAACTGGAACTTGTTGTTTGATAATAGACTCTACCGTTTGCAGCTCATTCAACAATTTCGCTAGTGACAAATCCATTTTGTTCATATTATAGTTCAAGCGAAATTGTTGAAAACTGTCAGGCAGAATCTTTAGGACCATCTCAACTTGAGACTCCTTATCAATCAAGGCTCCAAGGACCTCCAGTTCATTCAGAAGACTCATCATCTTCAGAACATGGTCCCTGACCGATGATCCTTCAGCAATCTTGGTGTTCAAATGGGCTTTCATGGCAGTCTGCTTAGCTACACGATTTTGCTCACCGAACATCTCTTTGAGACTTTCAAGCATGTCGTAAGCAGACCCCATAGACTGATGCTGATGTTGCAAAACATTCGCCATAGAGGCAAGAATGTAACATTGCGCCATCTCATCAGCCTTAACCCATTTTTCATAGGCCTTAACCTGATCATCAGTAGCATTTTTAGGTTTTTCTGGGAACCCCTTAGTGATTACAAATTTGTAACCTTCAGCAATTAGGACAATATCAAGGTTTCTTTTTCGGTCAACATAATTCTGTCCTTCTAACTTGTTTTGGTTCAGAATTGAGGTAAGTGGGTTGAATGAAGACATGGTTAATCTGAGAGATATTTACATTAAATAAATCATTAGTTACGTATTTTGAATAATTAAATTCAAAAAAAGCACATTACACATATAACTATGTTCATTGAACAATTAGATTCATTAGGGAAACGTAACTATTCATGCAAAATATATGAGTGATGTAAGATATTAACCCCATAAATTTAAACAGGACCAACTCAGATGGAGAGTAAACTGTTAATTTAAGATAGGTAAATATCACTTTTATAAACTCTAGTTTCATTGAATCAACATATAACTCAGTTGGAGAGTTAATATAAGTAATCAAATAACTAGAGGCAAAACTACAGTAATCATCTATAATGAATTTATCCGATGGGGAAGAAGACCTATGTCAACATATAAATTCATTATATTACTGTAAAACATGATTGTGAACAATGGGAATTGAACCATACCATCACAGGTTTCTTTTAAAAATTCTTTTTATTAAAAAAATTTCCAGAAAATATATTAGAAAAAGCCAAAACCCATCTAAACGACCCCGAATGCCCAAAAAAAGACGTACATCATTAGCAATGAGTTGTTTAAGTTGGGTCGTTTCCGATGAACCTACCAAATTTGAGGTCAATCGGAGTTTGACAGAATTTCAGAATTCTAAAATCATGACCTATTTGTAGAATTCTGTTGTTGACTGTTTTGAGTGTTTTTATTATTTTGACTTGTTCAAATCGCATAATATACTCGTGTATGTTAATACATGATTTCAGAACTCAAAAAAATAATAATATTATAATAATAATAATAAAAACATGTTCAAACAAAATTGTAAAAAAAAGAGTATGTTTTTCACTGTTAAAAGAAAACGCCAATGTTCATAATTCTGTATATTAATCCATAATTACAGAACTAATATCATACAAAATAGCCAAGTTTTTATTAATATAACACTCTCTGATTATGGACAAAATACAACTCAAACAAATTTAATTCACTGTTTATGCATATATGTATTAACCCATAATTATAGAACTAATAGCATTCAAGAAACAATCATGTTTTTATAAAAAAAACAAATTGATATTTATCAAAAACGTAATTAAACAGACTGTCATTAAATATAACACCACCGCTTATGCATGTGTATATTAATTCATAATTTCAGAATTAAGATACTAATAAAAAATATTTTTGACATAGAATAATCATACCAAACATGTATCATTAAACAACATGTTTTAATATTACTCTATTCATGTTGTATTACATTATCTTGTTAGATGTAAGACGGCGTCTGATACCAATTATTAGAACATGCGCATCGGAAGCAACCAAACAAACCAGGCATCTAATACATGTAAACTAGAAAATGCTATAATCACAAGATTAGAAGCACTAACCTCTTGAAATCGTCGGACAAAGCTTCCAAACAGCAAGAATCCAGGGCTGCAGTCTTCTGCTATATGCCTAATAAAACTTTGGACGATTTTGCTTTTGGGTGGGCAAATGAGTACAACTCTGAAAGTAAGTAATTAGGTGAAATTCGTCCTCCTTAAGTAGAGTTATGTTTGGCCGAAAATTGTCTTCCAAAAACGTGTAGGATTCTACTTGCACAAGTAGAATCCTACTCTAACTCTAAGAGATGACTTTTCTCCCGAGTCACTTTTACCCAAGTCTTGTCTAGGTTTTTACTAGGTATAGCAGGGACCACAGAAATAATAAGAGGCTACCAATTATAGCATTAATTCGAAATTAGCATGAGTTAATTCTTACTATAATTAATTGTAATTTATTCCATTAAAAAACTGCAATTGAACTCATCGGTATGAATTTCGGAAATTCAATAACACTTATTTTAACTCCTCATGTTAAGATCTCAAATACCAGTTAATCAAATTAAATCACTGAAAATATAATTTAATCAACTAATTAAATCCTTTATAATTCCGCTTAAACTATTTCATGTGACAGATACAAAATCCACCGGCCGAGTTTCACATGGAAACTTATAAGCTTATATAAAGGGGTATCATCAATCTCAAAATCGAGTCAAGGATTCTATCACCTAATTATTATTCACAAATGTTATTCGTTATTGTCCAATCTATTAGGCATATACTAACTCGGAATAGAGTCGTACCTTTTGATAAATCAAAACAATAAACAAATTACACTGATCATAATAATTATATCAAGATTAGGAGTATAAGCTCATTTAATGAATTAGAGAAAATATTTTATATATTCAGTACAAAAACATTTTTTCTCTACTTAGTCCGTTCAATATACACTGAGTATACTAGCACAAGAAGTCAGAGTAAAACCACTCCCATAATCAAGACAAATTATACTATAATCTTGTGCTACAATCATTTCAGCGAGGTGTTTGTTCTTCTTGGCTGGTATATATATATATATGGATTTCCATCTAATTCGTCTCTTGCTTACTGTCTAGTTTGTTGTTGATTATGTATGCTCTCTATTGGAGTTGGTATAGCTTTTCTATTGCTACTAACCAAAAATATGGAGAGATGTACTATGAAAGTTCAGGTGCAAAAGAAACAATGGAAAGGTTTGGAGTGGCTTCTTTTGCTCCCTTTGCCTCTTGTTAACATATGTGAAAATTCTTTATTCATAATTTAATAGCTTGAATGTTTCTTTAACATTTCTGGAATCTCCATAGAGTTGGAGATAGAAAGCTGTAATATCACCAAAAAAAAAAAAAAAATCCTTGTAAAAAAATCTGTAATATCACAGGTATTCATGATGAATAAAGCAGATATAAGTTGGTTCAAGCTGCATATTCTACAGTTTGACATATAACCTGTTGTTTCTCAGTTTTATAAAATGACCATCTTCTGTCTGCTTGGGCTACTGTTCGCCTGTTGCTTCAGTCCTGAACTAGTTTGCTACCAGCATGACTTGTCAAAACGGAAGAAGGAAGAAAGGAAACAAATAAAAGGAAAAGAGAAAAGCTACGCAAGGTCCAGTAATTTCCTCTTTTTTTATTTACTAAACTATAGATATCTGCAATGAAGCTAAAATGTTCTTCGACATCTATCAAATTTCCTTGAGTTTTCACGAGTAAACAACTTGTGCAGGCAACCAATCTTAGAAGTTGCAACGGAATACAACTTCTAAGTATATTTTTATGTGGGAACAAAGGGCTCATCCTTCGAAGGGTAGCCTCGGAGTACGGTAAAGTTGTCTCCGTGTGACCCATAGATTATGGGTTTGAGTTACGGAAGCAGCCACAAATGCTTGCATTAGGTTAGACTGTCTATATCACATCTCTTAGGGTGAAACCCTTCCCCGAACCATGCGTGAATGTGAGATACCTTGTACCTATGACCTTACAAAGTATTTGAAACCCCTTGACCACTTAGCTACACTTTTGGGCTGTGTCAAGGGAATTCAAAATTTGATATATAGAGGTAAAAAAACAGATTGTGCTTTATATATACAATGTAATTTTTCGACGAAAGGGGTTCGGATGAATTCCCTTCTGCCCTCTAAATCCGCCTCTGCCTTGTACACCGAGCCGTACTTTAAAGGGCTCCTCCGTCATTTTGTGTGACAGTTCAATGCAAATAAAATTAGAACTCTTTTTAGACTTGAACATTCTCAAGATGTTCAGTTTGCCATTGAAAATACTGACCTCACTTATCAGAAGTGTCGGAAAGCATCAGGTTCTTCATGATGTACAAGGACTTTTGATAGAAGTATACTAGCACTCAGAGGCGGACATACATTATGAATTGAGGGGTCACGGGACCCGTTAGCCTTTACAAAAATTCTATATATATATATATATATATATATATATGAGACCCTTAAATAGTTAAAGTGTGCACCCTAAACACAAAAAGACTGACAGACAAGTGGTTGCATTGACCATTTAAGTTCCCTTCTTTGTTGATGATGCAGTGTACGCAGACCTTACCTTTACCCTAGAGGGGATAGAGAGACTATTCCAGAAGACTCTCGGCTCAAAGACAATAGATCAGTGATAACAGAACTCGAAAAATAATACCAGCAACGTGAGGGACATCAAATAAATGAAAAAGCAGTAATACAAATATTATGCAAAAGTGTACAAACACAACATAAATCACTAACATTACTAGACAAAATACTGTCATACTCGTCGGTACAAAGAGGAAAATCGGGACAATGAGGAAAACCGCTCAACTACCCTTTAACCTACAATCCTAATGCTCGACCTCCACAACTTCCTATCAAGAGTCATGTACTCGGAAATTTGGAGTCGTGTCATGTCCTGTCTGATCACCTCACCTCAATACTTCTTAGGTCGCCCTCTAACTATTCCCGTACTTGCCAAAGTCAATCGCTCACACCTCCTAACCGGTGCATCTAGGCTTTTCCTCTGCACGTGTCTGAACCATGTAAGTCGCGCTTCCCGCATCTTGTCGTCCACCGGAGCCACTCCCACCCTCTCCTGAATATCTTCATTCCTAATCTTATCCAGCCTAGTGTGCCCACACATCCATCTCAACATCCTCATTTCTGCTACTTTCATCTTCTGGATATGTCAATTTTTGCCCGGCCGACACTCAGCTCCATACAACATGGCAGGTCTAACCACCGCTTTATAGAACTTACCTTTGAGTTTCAGTGGCACATTCTTGTCACACAGGACTCCAGACGCTAACCTCCATTTTATCCACCCCATCCCAATACGGTGTGTAACATCCCGTCGATCTCCCCGTCTCCCTGAATAATTGATCTTTCAGTACAATGTAATTTACATTTAATAGCAAATTGCTTTATTTTTTTACTTTTGCCCTTTTTTTTGAATCAATTATAATTTAGTACTAATAAATAATAGTCAACATAATTGATGTTTTAGTTCTTTGAATATAATGTAGTTTATATTTAATAGAAAATTGCTTTTATCTTTTACTTTTATCTTCTTCTTTTTTTGAATTCAATTATAATTTAGTACTAGTACATAATAGTCAAGCTAATTAAATTTTATTCTTTTTCAAATTCATCCAATAAAATTGAAATCATCAAATTTCAACTTATCGGTCCATAAATGAAAAAATACATATCATTTTGCGACAACCTTTTTCAACAATCTGACTCGACAATGACAACTAATAGTTTGAGACTCTTTTTCAGTTTTTTTTAGTATTAGCATACTCTTAATCTTGATTTTGTTTGTAAGTCTTTGATAATTTTACGTTTGAACGCCCTTTTGATCACTGGCCCTTTTATTTATTTATTAAAAACAAGAATTTTAAAGTATGAAACATACTTAATCAAACACCTTCCGTTCTCATAGCATCCATTTTGCGAAGAAGTCTCTCTCTCTATTATTTATATATATATATATATATATATATATATATATATATATATATATATATATATATATATATATATATATATATATTCAATGCTCTTTTTTTCTTTAAAACTTTTTTTTGTGAAGCCACATGATCACAAGGGTGGTCTCGTTGGAAAATTACACTGCGTATATAGGTAAAATATTATATCTTAAAGGTTATATTAAACACCCTTTGTCGGAATTTTTTTCACTTATTTCAAATTTGAATATCCTTAAAAAAATTTCTAGCTTCGTTATTGGGCCTGAGGCTGCACACTTGGTGGATTCTTACTTAAAATTTCAGCAGAGTTTTACATATATGACTATTAGGTGGCTTTGAATGATATACAATATAATGTACACTATACATCAATGGAAAATGTCTGACGACAATGGAAGCTGGGGAGTCGGGAGCATATAATTAAGTAAATTTGAGCTCCAATTAGGAGTGTGTCTTTTGTTATTTACTGTATTTTGACTTAGAACGTGCCATCTAATATTTGTGAAGAACTAAACCAAGAAGACAATCTTAAGCTGGAGGAAGAGGGGCAACCACTACTAAAAATCTGATAAAAATCGATCAAAAATTTGTGATCAAAATTGGTATATCAAAAAAAAGCGACCAAAGTTGATCGCTAAATTGGATAAAATTATTAAAAAATAATTGTAAATAAATTAGCGACCAAGGTTGGTCA